>CAJFCP010000716.1:283528-421300 GCA_904066005.1 Synergus itoensis | reverse complement strand
TAATAATAATAATAATAATAATAATAATAATAATAATAATAATAATAATAGATAAAAATACTCTGTAATCAAATGTACAAAAGGCGCAAGCCGTAAATAAATTAAACTAAACTAAAACCATCCTTATTTTCTTAAAATCGTTTTAAATATTTCAAAATCGCTTAGAGTTCATTAAAATCGCTTGGTTTACCTTGGAACCTCTTCGAATTCTTTAAAATACTCTAAAATCTCTAAAAATATTTTGAAATCTTTTGAATTCATTCAAAAATCTCTTAAAGTTCCTTAAAATCAAATGAAATTCTTCAAAACATCTCAAAATTCCCTAAAATCACTTGTAGCCTCTGTGCAATCCCTTGATATATCTTAAAATCAGAAGCAATTCCTGATAAATTTCTTCTAGTAAATAAATGAAAATAAAATGGTTTTGGGAACCTTTTTTATATTCTTATTCTTTATTTCTATTTTTTATATTTTTACTCTCGTAAAAAAAAAGTTCGTCAGACAAGACATCGACAACTTTAACCCATTTTGACAAATAAACATTTTCTAATGACAATTAAATACTTGCAAAAGGGGAATTTAAAATTCATTCCGTGCAGTTACACCACTGTTGCGCACGATTTGCGAATTGTAGACACGCAAGAGAGTTGTTGGACGAGGTCGAAGGTTGAAGGTCTTGTTGATTTGAAGATTACAAGCGCACATTCCGCCTTCGCCTTCTGCATGATGCTAAGCTTCGCAGACTATTATATACCCAGCCCAGTAACGATGTCTCTCAACCTTCTCAGATTCTCATTTCTGAGAGTTTTCGTGACAAACTATCGTTAAAGGTGGATTCTCGCGTCTACCGCAGCTGCCGAAGGCGCTGAGGCTGTGATTGGTCGTTAAAACTGTCGCGTGATAAGCGCTCGTGAAGACAGGTCTTTGCTGAAAGACACTGCTCAAACTGTGCTGCCACCGAGAAAAACTCAATCTGATGTTTTTCATAGAGATAAGAACGACTTACTCTCACAATCAGTAACGTTCCCTCTTGATGCGATTTTAAATTGCCTCAGTGCTTTGCTAGAAACCGATCTGATTATCCTCGAGATTATCCGACATATTTGACTGCAAGATCAGAAATTAGCTTTCACCAAAATGTACTCGATTAGCCTTAAAGTCAAATCATATCAAAGTTAAATCAAATCATTTTTAAAGTCTCAATCTAGGCGAGGAACAATATATCTCAATGAAAAAAGTCGCATTAACTCTCTCGGAAAACTATAAAATTTTTCCAATTGTTTTCTTTTTGATTAAAGCAGAAGATGGTATGAAAAATTGAAAAGATTTATCATATTTGTCTAAACTGAGATATTATTTATGTGTAGCACTCAAGCGAGTGAATTTCCATGATGTAATTGAGGGCACTCATTTCCTTTCTATTTTTTAGATGGACTGAATGTATAGCTAATATATACAATATAGTTTGCAAGTACTCTCCGAGTGACGCTGATAAATAACCTCAGAGTTTCCAGTAAATATTGTGATGGTAAACAGATTTGTCACTTCTCGCGTGACCGCTGCACAGTCCGAGATTCGACCCAACGTTGTCACGATTAGTTCGTGTAGTAAACACCCTTCTGAAAGAGTCGTCGCTGCTTGGAAAACTAAAGCTTGCACTTTACCCAGTTCAAAAATGGGCTTTTTGCACCTTTTTGGAATGCATTCAAGTTAGATGTCGTCTCGTAAAATGTGAAATTGGTACGATCATCGCCTCGCTCGTTTTCCTCTCTTAAGAACTGGACTAGTACCGTTCACCCCTAATTCGACCTTAATAACCATTTAAGTAGAATTTAAAAGCCAGCGAGCATCCAGTGAAACTTAAACCACCCACTCGGCCTTCCTTTTGCTTATTCCCCTATCCCTATCGTGACGCTGCAACTACTTACCCTCTCGCATATTATGCAAGCGAGGTCGTGTCCCTGACTATTCGTAGCCTCGCTAAGTAAGTTTACACCATCTGGTTTAGGCAGCTTGCAGCAAAAGCTTAAGTAGCCGATATACGAGGGCTCCTCCCATGAACAAATAAATAGAGGGAATAATAAGCATATTTACTGAGGGGGATCTTGAAACCTCGAGTAAGCTTTCTTTAAAACTTTTCTTCAATTTGAAAATCATTCGGACCATATTTGGGGGTGCAATTAATCTTTAGAGATTGGAATTATCTAAAATCCCTTTGCTTCTCTGATGGAAGTGAAAAGATAGAAAGTTTATCTATTTGAGTCTTTTTCAATCTTCAGGATTGAAAAAGAAAGAAATCATGTATCCAAATGTATCCACTATACATGCCAATCTATTTCTATCGCTTTTTGAAACTACAGTAATCTCTTTTCTCTTGAATCTCAATCTTTCTATCTTTCTGTATTCTTTCTATTATTCTATCTACGCTAATCTTTCTTTGTTTACCGTCAATTCACACCAACCTTTTTCTGCCCCTTTTGCAATTTATTGTCGCGGCTATCTTTTTCAGTCCCCACTTTTCTATCTATGTCTTTTCTTTCTCTAATCATTTGAATCCTTATCTATCTTTTTTACAATCTAATACTACGCTTATCCTTTTCAATCTCTACCGTATGAAACTGAAGTTTTCAACGTTTACGTCAACGAAAAGTTATTTTCTTGTAAAAAGGGTGAGACATAAAATCTGATTGCGCTAAATGCTTCCATTTGATGTCCAAAGAACCTCAAAATAGTTTCATCCACCTAACCCCCTAGATTCGCCTTCAAAATCAACCCCTAAGTACAAAAAAAAATCATTGTAATTCTTCTAAGTTCGAGACCTAAAATTTTGTCTTTCCAAATGGGCCCATTTAGTTTCCAAAGAAGCCAAAAATAGTTTCATCCAACTAGCCCCCTTGGTTTACCCTCAAAATCAACCCCTAACCTTTGGCGTTGATTTTGAGGGTGAACCTAGAGGGTTAGGTGGATGAAACTGTTTTTCGGCTTCTTTGGACCTAAAATGGACCCATTTGGAACGATAAAATTTTCGGTCTCAAAAGTTTAGAGATTTTTAATGATTTTTTTTTGTGCATAGGGGTTGATTTTTAGGGTGAACCTAGGGGATTATTTAAATGATAACTTTTGAATGACCCCTTTGAATGATAAAATTTTAGGTCTCCAAGTTTGGGGATTTCTAATGATTTTTTTTGTGTTTAGGGGTTGATTTTAGAGTGAACTTAGGGGGTAAGATAGATGAAACTGTTTTAGGCTTCTTTGGACATTAAATGGACCAATTTGGAACGATAAAATTTCAGGTCTCGAAGTTTAGAGATTTTTAATGATTTTTTGTGCTTAGGGGTTGATTTTGAGAGTGAACTTAGGGGGTAAGATAGATGAAACTATTTTGGGCTTTTTTGGACATTAAATGGACCAATTTGGAACGATAAAATTTTAGGACTCCAAGTTTGGGGATTTTTAATAATTTTTTTTGTGCTTAGGAGTTGATTTTGAGAGTGAAATTAGGGGTAAGATAGATGAAACTGTTTTAGGCTTCTTTGGACATTAAATAGACCCATTTGGAACGATAAAATTTTAGGTCTCGAACTTAGAAGAATTACAATGATTTTTTTTGTACTTAGGGGTTGATTTTGAGTGTAAACCTAGGGGGTTAGGTGGATGAGACTACTTTGAGGTTCTTTGGACATCAAATGGAAGCATTTAGCGCAATCAGATTTTAGGTCTCGAAGTTAGGGGATTTATGATTTTTTTGTGCTTAGGGGTTGATACACACATAGATAGAAAAGGTTAGCGTTTGATGGATACAAAGTGTGTAGGTACATCGGAGGAATATAAAATTTCTGTACCTTTTCCTATGAGTTTGATCAAATTAAAAAAAATACTATTTTCTCAGTGATATTGCTGTATTCATCTGATTGGAAATTGATTACACGATAAAAAAAGACTTCGATTCGTGGCTGCAATTCGTCTGGAATAGTATCAAGGCTATATTCGTAAACTAGTTCATGAAAGCCAGCTTAGCTTGGCAGATTTTTATTCTTTTTGCTGACATTGGAGGCAGAGGTCGGGTTGGTCCGAAGAGCGCAGTATTCTGGCACCCTGTCCGCTTGGTATATCGTTTTTGCATCATGCCAGTGGAACCCAATTTACTGGTAATCCGAGAAAATATTTCGATGGCATACATTCTGCTGCAATAGCAAGCTGATTTGTTTTCGCAGCAAAAACCTGTGATTGATATCTTGCACACCCTTGGAAATCGTAGAGACCGTAGATCTTTTCCAGTTCATGTAGCTTCTACATTATTCATAGTACAGCAACGTCCTTATAATCAATTGGGCAATAAAATTGATATGAGCTGAACGAATGGTGACGAGACTTTACGCGAAACCCGGAGGCGTTGATACCGGTGAAAATATTTGTCTAGCGGAATATATCCATGTCTAACGGAATATATCCGACTCGTTAATATTGTGACTGCTGGGAAAATACGTGAAAATACGTGAGAGTCCAAGTAAATTCCCCGTTGGCGTGTACACGATTATTACTGGGTACTGCACTGGAGTTTCGCAGAGGGTGTCGATCTTGGTATTGGAAGAGAGACGGGACAAACAAGAAGGCTAAGTGCACTTCCCTCCAGTAGATTCGATTCAATTCCAGCTACGGAACTGACTGACTCAATAGAGTCAGTTAGTTCTGAGTTCAGTCACCCAACTACGTTAGGTGACTCTCTCGTGCTGTTCTGGTCAAGAGAGATGTGAAGTGAAAAAAACGAAATCAAGGAATTGTAGGGGATTTCTTATGTGGTCTTAGCTTTCTTCCAGATTTTTAAACTTGTGAATGACATTTTACGAAACTCGTGCAGAAATTTTTATGGGGTCTTGGCATTGGGTTGAACTTTCAAACGTCTAGTCTGACGATTTTTTATTTTTACATTCATTGAGTTAAAATATTTTTAAAAATGTTTTCAAAGTTTTTAAAATCCAAAATTTTTATTTATTTACTGGCAGAAGTTTACCCGGAGTTGCCCGGGATTTTAAGAGATTTCTTAGAATTTAAAGGAATCTTAAAAAGATTTTAAATTATTTTAAAGACTCTTTCAGGATTTCGAGGATTTTTTTAAAATTAGAACTTCCAAAAGTATTGAGGGATCTTATGAGAATTCATGTGATTTAAGTAATTTTAAGGGATTTAATATTGCTTTATTGGACATTAAGTAATTTTAAGAACTTTAAGAGCTTTCAAGAGATTTCAAGATATTTCAAGAGAAGTATCCGTGAAATTTTGAAATATTTCAAACGATTTTAGGTCATTTACAGAAGATGTTAAAGATTTTAAAGAATTTAAAAATATTTTAAGGGATTGTTAAGGATTTCATGGAATTTTAAATATTGTAGTGGAATCTTAAGAAATTTAAAGATGTTTCTAGGAATTTCAAAAAATTTCAGCGAATTTTAAGGGATTTCGGTAGATAAGGAATTTCAATAGGTTTCTAATAATTTTGAAAGATTTTGATGCATTTTAAGGGATTTTAAAGTTCCTCGTGGAATGTAAAAATATTTCGAGAGATTCTGAAAATATTTTTTTGGAATTTTGAAAGATTACAGGAAATTTTAAGAGTTTTAGGAATTTGAAAAGATTTTGAAGTTTTTCGTGGAATTTAAAGTATTTCAAATGATTTTGGGGAATTTAAAAAAGATTAGTGAAAATTGAAGGGATTTCATGAAATATTAATAAATTTGAAGGGATTTCGTGGAATTTTAATATGTTTCTAAAATTTTCAAGAAATTTCAATGAATTTTAAGAGACTTCCAAGGTTGTTTTTGGAGATTTTTACGAATTTTAAGTGATTTGACATTTCAAAAGATCTAAAGAGATATTATACGAAATTTTTGAAAAATTTCAATAGTATTATTATTGAAAATTTGGACGCATTTGTAATACTTTTATGTCAGGGAAATTAGTCTGAAAGTCAGGGAAAAATCAGGGAAATTTCAGGGAGATTGAAGAATTGAATCTTGTGACCACCCCGATTATTATTTCTTATAATTGTAGATGCAACTCACACAATAAGCATCAGAGTATCAGCAGTGTGGAATTGTGGAAAGAAAATTCCCGATCTCTTACCTTGTGTATAATAATGCGACAAGTAAGGGGATCCAGCGAGGAATCCGTAAGCGAGTCCAGAAAAGCAGAAGGGTGAGGGGACCCGAGCGAAATGGGAACGAAGGAGATAGAAATAACGACTCCTGCAGTGGTGGATTTGCAACGGTAGAAAAAATACAAGAATATCCTGACTCGACTTTGCATACTTGCTAACACAACTAGACGCTAGAATCGCGGGTATGTTTTCCGTTTTCGCATGCGAAGGAAGAGGGAAAATGGTTTACAACGTCGAGTAAAAGGAAAAAGAGCTGGTGAAGAAAGGTGGGAGATGGTTTATGCATTTATGGAAGAGTGTCAGGACAACCAACGTTTATCATGCTTGCGATATTTGTGGTGTGCTCGGAGCTATAAACAGACATTCGTCGCATTCGTTGCCACGGGAAATAACCGCGAGGGCCACAAATGCGGCAAGTGTTGCAACCGCTGGACTTGCGGTATTGCCGCTTTCAGGACCACAAAATTGCAGCTGGAAACGCGTTCGCTCGTTCGACTCTCAACATTGTCCCATGTCCCCTTACCTAAAATCTTTTCTCCCCAAATGCTACTGAATGCTTGATGCTAGATACGTTATGCATCTAAAATGCCTAGGAGTCGAAATGGCAGATTGGGAATGAGAACAGGAACGGGTGATCGGACTTTCCGCGGTTTTCGTCACTCCTGGATCTTGTCGCAATGTTTGCGGATTGGACATTCTAGGGATTCCAGCGGCTTTTGCCGGAAACCCCGACCGACCTCAGCAAGCAGGGACAGAAAGTTTTGTCAAACTTGTAAGGAATGTTCCAAACGTTCCGGGATTCTACTTCCGAATGTAGATATATATGTGTAGATTATAGGGAGTCGTCTAGAGAAAGGAATAGAATAGAATAGTATTTGGAATAGAATTGTCCAGCTCGAATACATGCGCTCTGTGCAGCTGCACCTCTGGCCGCATTCTAAAAACTAGAGACACATGTTTCGAACTTCTAAGGGACTTGGGGATTTAATTAACTTTGGTTTTCGAATAAATGTAGAAAACACAATGAGTTTATCTTCTCAAATGATAAAAGCTTTCTTTCTTTGAGAAAAATAGAAGGTGTCGCAGTACACGAGTCCCTGAAGAATCTTTTGCATTTATGAAGGAAAAAGGAAAGACTCTTATCGCTGGAAAACAGAAAGTCAGAGCGAGTCACGCCAGCGAATCATAAAGAATATTTACCATCGCACTTTCAGTCTGTCTCAATGAAATCTGTTATATTTAGTGTTGAAATGTTGCATTTTCCGATAAATGATGCTCTAGATCTCCTTCACTTTTATTACTTGGATAATTCAAGTTTTGCCAACTGAAATAAGAAGTCGTAACTGGAAATTATGATCAATCATTCATATATGAATTCTTATCAAAACTGAAAGTGAGTCTGAGTGTAATAATTACAATTCTAGATTGAGAATTTCAATTTCAATGTCAATTCTCTGTTGAGAATTGAATTTCGATACAACGATTGGGCTTCTGTTTGAGAAAAGTACAGCCAACAATAGAATAATTTGAATCTCCTTGAGCTATCAAGTTTGTTTATCGAGAACCGTAATCAAGATTCTGTTAAGGTGAGAGTTCCATTGGGATTCTCGTGGCAGCGACTGTTCAGACAAATTTAATCGAATTCAGCTTGGAGAGGGGTACGAAACCGGGATGCGAGTCAATTACGAAAACTCTCATTTAACTTTCGATGACAAAAAGAGAAGGCAGAGGAGCAAAATAAATCAAATAGACAATCAAAGCTCAGTGCATAGTTGTACATCCTGTGGCCGGCCGTTTCAAACAATCTTTGATATGGACATTCATTTGAGTGGGACATTTTCAGTATTTGTAAATTCAATAAAACAGTCCAGAAATCCGAGGTATTTTTTCATTAAAAAGTAAACGTATGTTATGTTCTGCTACCTAATTAAGAACTAATTGCGTTAAATATCCTGTGACGTCTCCGGCTACATTATTGCGTTGTCGCATTTCATTAGAGAAGTTTATAGAGCAGTTTATAGTGAAATTTATGGAGACTAGTGACCTTTAATCTCGAAATATGAAGGTCGACTTCGGATACTGCTAGGTTTAATTTACACCCTATGGAGTGTGCCAGTCTTTATCCATCTACTCCATCCCTCTCTGCATATTCTACGTGTCTTATCTTCGATCTAATCGCCCCTACCGCGGGATTCCACAATTCTACAACTATCTTCGTAATCCTCTACCTCTACATCTCATACCTTCTCCCCAGCTAACCAGTGTCTTGGAGCTTGAATCCAGAAATTTCTGTCACATTTACATAAGCATGCCGCCGGAACACGGCAGGTTCTCATTCTGGGAGCAGTTTAATCGTTGCCACTTTTCCCTCGCCATTATAGCAATTTTGTTAAACTACTGAGGACTTTTCCACTCGAAGAATTGAAGCTCTCGACTTTCTACTCTCGAGTGATTATCGAAGATATCGATGACCAATCAACTCGATTGAACTTTTCTTCAGAGTCGCTCCTATTCTCCAAGTATCATTTATGTAATTGCTTCTCCGAGCTGCCTTGGATTGAGAGATCTGGTTTCATACTCATTACACTACTTTATCATTTCTAGATGTTTGTATCTATTCTAGTAATTGAAACAATTGCTGGATTGAAATCGGCCGAGTTTCAGCTGCTATCGAAAAATGTGAAAATAAGCATTTCGTAGTAGCGAGCATCAGGAGAACCTTTACATTTATATCAACTCAAGTGAATAAGAGTTTTTCTTTGAAAGTAGTTTTCTATTGAAACTCTCTGCTTGTCAGGCAACACAAAGCTCCTTCGAGTTCCTGAAATCCCTTTCAACCTCGCGTGTGGTTTAAATCGCAGTCCCCACAGGCGAAATAAAGCTCATCCTGCGGATTTAGTGGTAGCTAACAGAGCGTTGACGCTAGATTGTCCACCGATTAAGTGGTAGAGGGTACGACAGTCCTTGTCTGATAAGGATCCAAACGATCGTTAATTCCAAGTATGTGCCGATAAACTGGATGCCACTAGTCTGTGTAAATTGTACAATCAAGTGGATGAAAACCCTTTTGGTGGAATCTGGAAATAGACTCAAATGGTTCATAGTTTTGAGAATAATTTGGTTTAAACATTTTAAGGTATTCCAGAAATTTTTAAGGAGTTTGAACGATTTTTCGAGATTAGAAAGATCGCCAAAGATTTTACGTGCTTTTAAATAAATTCGGATAAAGTTACAAGTTTGGGGGACTTTGCATCCTACGCCATTGGGGAATTATATATAAATAATTATTTTCTTCAGTTCAATTAACTCCATACTGTCCTTTATTTTTAAATTTAAATAACTTCGAGACTCAAATAGTTTAGAGCTTTGAGAATCACTTGGTAAGGAATCCAACATTCTTGAAAACCGATATAGTCCCATTTAAAACAGCGAACTATCTTAACCGACCTAATTGGCTTAATTTGAAACTTGAGTTTAATTGAAATGGAATAATTAAGCTTTTAGAATGTTCTGTCTATAATTCTCGGATTCTAGAAGTCTGATACTCTGCATTGTTAACGCAATTATAATCCGTTGCCCGACCCTTATCACGCAAGAATAGCGATACCTTTATTGGTTTAATTAAAACTGAATTCAGTTACAGATTTTTCGTAACATTAAGACTTTGATTAGTGATGCACATCGAGCGATCGATCCGAGAATCGAGAGCATCAAGAATCGCAAAACTGATCGTCTTTTTAGTACTTCAGATTGGTTCGAATCGTCTCGTGGAATGAACAGCTCGCTAAGTCAAAAGTTTTTAAGGAATTTAACAGATCTTGGTTTGCTAATATTTATAAAAAATGTTTCCTTATATTTTATAAATTAAATAATTACATGTGTTTTGCTTTATAAACAATAATAGTTGTTAGATTTTTTTCAAAATTGACTACGTTTACAGTTGTATTGATGTTTAATTGTGATTTTGTTTTCTAAAAAAAAATACCGTATAAATATATTGTTACGTACAGTATTATTTGAAAAATCGGTTAATTAAATTCTAAAATCACTATCGATACTTACATGTCGAATCAGGAGTGCGGAATAGGCGTTACGATATTTCGACTTCGACTCAATCATCGTTTTAGAATAGAATTCCAAACGAGACTCGGAAAATATAGGCTATCTTCGTTGCGAAAACCTGGAAGGAAATGCCTTCCTCTTTCGTTTTCTTTGTATCGTGACTTTCCCATTTCTTGCACTCTTGCCGTCATTAAATATGAATTTCCATATCCTCTTTACTGTAATAACAGCTGAAGATGACTTAGCCGAGAGAACCGAGACCTTCGGGGCTTTTTGTCCATAAAAGCTTGCGAAAAAGAATCTTTTCAGATTCTCTACTGCATTGCTGAACGATTCTCGTGCTATCGAGTGACCTCGGGCTTTTTCCCCAAGGAGCAGACGAGCCTAGGAAATCTTGAATTAATAATTAACATCTTCATCAGGGCACGACGTGTTGGCTTCAAATAGATTCACCGCGGATAGGTCGTTGGTTAATGTGAAAGTGTATTCTGATAGTTTTAGGTGAAGGGAAACCTCACAAAAAGGAGTGCTTATAATACATTCCTTGCGATAATCCAAAACAAAGGAACATCATCTGAATTCTTTCTTCCGGAAAGAGCTGATCGTTAGCTTGGTTGGCCAACTAAAAAATGAAGGCTTTCATTTAGCTTCAAGAGTACTCCTAATAAATACAATTACAGCTCTTTAGAATCCGATGCAGAATTTTATTCAAACCAATTCAGACAGAATCCAATCACCAGTATTAGGTTTTCTTGTAAAGGAGAGAAGTGTGCTGGTTGCAGAAGCGTTTTTATAGAGCACGATCTGCAATCAGTGATCACTTTGCGTCTTGCATACCAATCGCTTCGCAAAGCGTAAAATATGCAAACTTTCCCTAGATGGAGAAAATAGCATTAGTTCGAAAAAAAACGCTTTTCAGACTAATACTTGTATTGTTCGCTAGTAATATCGTTGCGAATTACAAATTAGAATCAGGGATTAAAAGTTACAGTGAATTCACACTTCAAATTAAAGTATCCAATTAAATTTATAAACATAGCTGTAGAACGATTGGATGTAGAACAAGGGGGAAAAACAGGGGCAAGAAGTTCTCCATCTCATTTTATATGGTGAAGCGGTTGAAGCTCGCCGGGGTGAAATTGACTGCAAACTTTCAGTAATTTGGCCAACGCAAACGAGTAATAAACTTCTTATTCCAGAGTTTAACCAGCGTGTGTTAATGGAAAAAAAACAGAGCGGAGGTGGAGGTGTAATATCGGCATGATAAAATTGAGAACTTGGCTGAATTTTTCACCTTGGTGAAACGCGTTTAAAAAATAATGAAAGGCGTAAAAATGTGGAAGGAAGCCATGGTCCCGTGTTAATTCAACTGGGAATGATTCTCTTCTCCTCTCCGATCGACCGATTGGTGATAACGAATAATGCCATTTGGGACGCGAGCCTGACACGAACCAATTAGTTGAACTTGACTATTGGGATTTACTTTACGACGGTATCGCGTCGGCTGTTGAAACTGTTTGAATGTATTTTCGTCAATAAAATGTTCCTCCTATCGCATATTATTCAAATTGAACAAGGCCTCTGCCAATTGCAATTTCACGTTACAAATGAAGCTCTTTATTTCATTTTTTTTTGGTACCATTCTCGTATTTTGGAAAAAATATATTCTTGGTACATACTTCAATAATTGAAATCAATGTAACGTTATTTTAACACGTGTTTTTTAGCACGTGATTATTTGCACGCGAAGTTTTGATTTATTCAACATTTCAAATCATGAGAAACAAGACACTTGTAATTAACTGCTCTACACGTGTCATCGCTCCGAGAATCGATACTTGAAGAACACTTGGAACGCATACATGCACTAGTCTCCTTTCAATCAACCCACCTGTGATTCGCTTAATGACAAACGTTTCTTGCTCGCTTCCCATACAAAGGATTAGTTCCCAAATATCGCGTGTTATCTATCTAAAGCCTACCATTCCTGTGCCTCTTTATGCAATAAATATCACACGCGAGAGATTGACGATCTGTGAAATCAGGTGTACACTTGCATAGAAATTTACTAAATTCTCCAGAAATCTACTGAATTTCCGGAAATCCATTTAATTCTCCTGAAATCACTTGAAATTTCTTGAAGTAATTGAATTCTTCTGAAATATCTGAAGACACTTGAAGTCTCAAAGTTATTATTAGGTATAAAATATTATATAATATTATATAAAATTATATCTATATAAAATAATTAGTGCTCGTCCATAAACTACGTAGCCCGTTTTGAGTCATTTTTGAGACCCCCTTCCCCCTCGTAGACTGCCGTAGATTTTTCACTACCCCCCATAAAATCTACGTAGGTTTTCCATTATATAGTCCCCTCTTTAAATCGATTTTTAATCGATATTTAATCGATATATTATACCGTCAATTAAATTTAATATTAATATACTCTATATTAATTTTAATATGGTTTTATATTAATTCTAAAATATATGGTAATATATTAAATTGAATTTACGGTATATGCAAATGACTTTACAAAATGTATATCAAAAGTATATTAATTTTGCAAACATTTTTAACAGTGCGGAAAAAAGAAAATTTACCATTTAAGATAGTGAACATGCGCTCTGAACAAATTTTTCCAGGAATTTAGTAAGTTTTACTATTTAAAATTGTAATTTTTGCT
Source organism: Synergus itoensis (assembly GCA_904066005.1). NCBI lineage: Eukaryota > Metazoa > Arthropoda > Insecta > Hymenoptera > Cynipidae > Synergus > Synergus itoensis. The sequence continues at coordinate 408,395 of CAJFCP010000716.1, read as the reverse complement.
AAGAAAATTGCAAACCCTGTTTTTTCATTGCAAAAGTTACAATTTGAAATAGTAAAAGTTATATTTACTTTACGTTCAACACAAATCCATATAATTTAACGATAAAAACCAAGAGCCAAATGTGAACACATTAAATAATTTAATAGAATTATTAAAAGCTACGTAGCTAGGGTTAAAAACCCCCCAAAACCCTTGTAGATTAGCTTAGTATTTTCTACTACTTCCCCCCTCCCCTTCTAGTGACTACGTAGTTTATGGACGAGCCCCTATTACAAACACTTAAAATTATTTAAGACCCCTTAAAATCCCCTTGTAAAGGGGACATAAAATATATATTGTAAAAAATATATATTTAAAGCAACGGTAAAAACAGTAGAAAAAGTTCTTTAATGTCAGCCAGAGTTTTTAAATTGAAAAACTACATCTTAGCGAGACTTACCTTTTCTACTGAATCTGACGCTTTCTTCCTTTTACCTCTTTCTTAATTATTTTTCAAGATTAAAATACTCCGTCTGACCATATCGTACTCATTCTACTTACAGGGAGTCAAAGCACCAGTAGAAAAAGACGGTCAAGGCTATCCAGATCTTCCAATTGAAATACGTCTTACCACAAAGTTCTTTTTCTACTTAAACCGACAGTGTTAGTTGCCTCTCTCAATTTCAAAGTAGCTAATTAATTCAATTATCATCTGGAAAATTGTCTATAGGTAATGGTAGATCTACTAAAAGGAAGACGTGAAAGGGTTGAAAATTCCTAATAATTTTCACCATTGGAGGAGTTTAATAAGCGGATCCGATTAATATTCAGTGTGGATTTATCGGGCTTTTCAGAACGTGCGCGATTATAGGTTGAAAGGCTAAAGCCAGTCCTGTATGTGCATCGTGTACATAAGGATAGGGTTTGGAAGCGGAACGTCGCCGTCGGTCATCCCTTGCCGCTAATAACCGAGGAACATGAAGACGGGTTATGACAGGCGCTGTCGTGGCCCATTTTGGGGCGCAATTGCACGGGCGACATGTGCCATTGTTCAAACACCGCGTCCTCCACCTTCTATTAGCTCATGGTCTCCATTGCTTACCGAACACCCCTTCTTCCTCTTACCACCCTCATAATCACCCTCACCACCCTCGCCGTTCTCGCCATTCTCACGGTCCTACGCCAATAAGCCAAAGGGACGATATCCTTCACTCCTGACTGTCTCAGTGCGAAGCAAACGTCGTCACACGAACGTTTACTTATTTCTTTATCTATTTTGACTATTATTATTATTATTATTATTATTATATTGTTGTTGTTGTTTTTGGTGTTGTTATTATCTATAATAACAAGTTTTTCAAACAGACCATCGAAGAATCGACTGTATCTACATTCTTAGTATATACTCAAGGTGGCCACATGTCAGGGAAGTCAGGGAAATCAGAGAAATGTCAGGGAAAAAGAAATTTGTCAGGAAAGTCAGGGAAAAGTCAGGGAAATGCGAATAGTTGTCAGGGAAAATAAAAATTGAGATTATCTAGGTTTCTAATGATTTAAATAGACATTTTCAATAATTTTAAAGGATTTTAAGAGATTTCTAAGAGATTTCTTAGAATTTAAAGGAATCTTAAAAAGATTTTAAATGATTTTAAAGACTCTTTCAGGATTTCAAGGATTTTTTTAAAATTAGAATTTCCAAAAGTATCGAGGGATCTTATGAGAATTCATGTGATTTTAAGTAATTTTAAGGGATTTAATAATGCTTTATTAGACATTAAGTACATATATTACATATATCCAATACATATATTGGACATTAAGAACTTTAAGAGATTTCAAGATATTTCAAGAGAAATATCCGTGAAATTTTGAAATATTTCAAACGATTTTAAGTCATTTACAGAAGATGTTAAAGGTTTTAAAGAATTTAAAAATATTTTAAGGGATTTCATTTGATTTCGTCTAAATTAGAATCAATTCTTTGAAATTTATTTAAGATGTTTCTAAAAATTTCAAGAAATTTCAATGAATTTTAAGAGACTTCCAAGGTTGTAAATTTGAGATATTTTTACAAATTTTAAGTGATTTTACATTTCAAAAGATTTAAAGAGATATTATACGAAATTTTTGAAAAATTTCGATATTATTATTATTGAAAATTTGGGCGCATTTGTAATACTTGTATGTCAGGGAAATTTGTCTGAAAGTCAGGGAAAAATTAGGGAAATATCAGGGAAATGAAAAAATTGAATCTTGTGGCCACCTTGTAATACTATATATAGACACAAGCAATAGTTTCTGTTACGATATGAATTCTTAAAAAAAGAAACATAGAGTAACTAGTGGGCAAACGGAAAATGCAAGTTCATAATTACTAACACAAATCAAAGTGTTTATGAGACTCATTAAAGTAAAATGACTCGTCATTTGTCAAATTGTCAGACCTGTTCAATAACGATTGATTGCCCAACACTGCACTCTTCTCTTGCAGTTCTTTATTCCCCTCATTTTTCTTCAATGTCGACGGCCGACTATATCTGCACACCTGTCTATGCTCGAATGACCTCACACTATCGATCGCATGGTAGATCGGAGAGAGTCGAGTTGGCGAAGCGTGCTAGAAGCAGTTCCGGTTTGCACCTGGCGCATCTTGAAGAATGCCTTTTACCGCGCAATTTTTTAAATGAGGCGAATATCTATCTACATTTCTTTTCTTAAAAGAGAAAATTAACCTTCGAGAAGAGAAAACTAAATGCTAACAATAAGATAAGATAATCAAAAATAGCATCTTAAGAGTATTTCTTAGCATTAAGAGCTTGAAGACTATAGTATGATGTGCTAAAATCACAGTAAAGGATTCAATCAATTTCATGGTTTGCCATCTCATCAGTCTATCTGTATATAACCAATTTTCTGCGTGCCCACCTCAAATTGATACGATTACTATCGCTTCTAAGCACGTGGTTCTCTAATCGATGCTATTCACGCGTCGCTTAAGTACAACTACTGGAATCGTGACAATCGCAAGGGGAGACGTCTACGTGAAATGTATAATACCTCAGTTCGTACATATGAAGAGTAAAGAATTTCGTAAAAGGGGTGAATTACCGCTAATATCAACAATATAGGATGAGTCGGGAAAAAATTTTTCTTAGATCTGGATTGAAAGTAAGAATTTAGTTCTCTTCGGTAATAATAATTAAACCTATTTTCTAAATTCTATTTATATGGAACTACACGTCTCTCTTTTTAGTATTTTGATTGTTTGTTTACTTGTGATCGAGGGGTAGAATTAGAATTAAATTATATTAGAATATAATTATATCTAATAATAATATTATTACTTGTGAGTCCACTTGGATAGACAGAATTAAAGTTTCTCGTTCGATCACCGAAGTTAAGCAGTGCTTGGCTTGGTTATTCTCGGATGGGTATCTTCGTTCGAAAATACCACAAAATTAGACTTTTGAAAATAGTTTTGAAATTTTTCGTGGAATTTAAAGTGTTTCAAATGATTTTCAGGAATTTAAAAAAATTTCAGCGAATTTTAAGGAATTTCAATAGGTTTCCGATAGTTTTGAGAGATTCTGAAAATATTTTTTTGGAATTTTGAAGGATTACAGGAAATTTTAAGAAATTGTTAGGAATTTGAAAAGATTTTGCAGTTTTTCGTGGAACTTAAAGTGTTTCAAATAATTTTCAGGAATTTGAAGAAATTAAAAAATTTTCTAGGAACTTCAAAAAATTTCAGCGTATTTTAAGGGGTTTCCAATAATTTTAAGAGATTTTGTTGCATTTTAAGAGATTTTAAAGTTCCTCGTGGAATGTAAAAATATTTCAAGAGATTCTGAAAATATTTTTTTAGAATTTAGAAAGATTACAGGAAATTTTAAGAGATTTTTAGAAATTTAAAAAGATTTTGAAGTTTTTCGTGGAATTTAAAGTATTTCATATGATTTTGAGGAATTTAAAAAAGATTAGTGAGAATTGTATTGATTTCATGCAATATTAATAAATTTGAAGGGATTTCGTGGAATTTTAATATGTTTCTAAAAATTTCAAGAAATTTCAATGAATTTTAAGAGACTTCCAAGGTTGTTTTTAGAGATTTTTACGAATTTTAAGTGATTTTAAGTGATTTTACATTTCAAAAGATTTAAATATTTAAAAGAGATATTATACGAAATTTCACACTTTGGTCAGTTTCCGACGCAGCACTTTGTAGACTCGACCAAGAAATCGCTTTGGCTTTGGCAGTTTCATAAAATCTTGCCGACCCTCTCACAGCCTGTCATTGGCGCGTCCTAGAGAAGATAGGAAGGCGTGGCGACGTTCTCTGGATCGTTAAAGATGTAATATCCTGTTTCTGTTGTAGGTGATGCTCAGGGCACATTGTGGAAGTTAGGTCGGCTCCTCTGGCGGAAGTGGCGACGCACACGAAAATCGTCGCCGCAGGCCGACGAGCCGGACAGCGGTAGTGGCAGCGGAGCGGCAAGGGTGAGTTAAACTTCATTTTTTACATTATATTTTCAGCTCCAACATCCTTTAGGATGGTTTAGATTCTCTGTGAAACGAGACTAAGCCCGCGGCTACTTCAAAAATCCGTCTGACAGTGCGGTTTTTATTTTGAGCGCTTGAGGGAATATTGAATTTACTTTTTCCCTGGTGCATTTTACGTCAAAGAAAAATTCAGGCTCAAGTCCAAGATGAAATTATTATCTTCTTGTTTTAAATCATGTAATCTCTTGAGATGATTCACTTTTAAACACACGATATAAATCACCAAGTATCATGTAATCGACTTCCAAATCTTCCGATCGCATTTTCGTCCACAAATCTTAAGAGGACATCAGATCTTCTTGAATTATTGCTTTTAAAGTTCCTACTTTTAGTTCATTACTTTGAAACTCATTACTCTTAGATATGAAATCTCTCGAGCACCAGGAAGTAGAATTAGTTTCCTGTTGACCGGTCTTGTTTGCTGTAAAAAGTAAATTGCAGTCTCAGGTTAAAACTTACCACTCTTAAACTATCGGACGGCCAACGTAAATAAGTATGCTTTTGATGCCAGTGCTTGAAAGAAACTTTCCTTCGCCAAAATGTACAGCTTGTCTTGGAAGTTAAACAAAAGTTTTACGTTTCGAGTACTTTTCATTCAATGAAAACGATATTTCTGCTGCTGAAAAGAAAACTCTATTTATAAGTCATACGAGGAACGTTAATGGACTTGATAATGAGATCAAGCGGAAGAACTTAGATTTATATTTCTTTCCTTATTGCTACAGTTAAACTATTCATTCTTCTTCTTACAGTACTTCTGGGTCAAGTGTTAGACGAGGAAGGCAGAGATTACCTGAAAGAAGAAGAGTGCATACTTATTCAAGCGATAACATTCATTCCATTTTATTTTACTTGCCTCGAACATACATTTAACGTTTTCAAACTGTTCCAGGAACTAATTCTTAAGTCGATTTAATCGCGATCGTAATGAGGATTCGATTCTTCTATTGTTTTTTATTTTTCTTAAACATTCTCCCATCATTATGTAAATTTGCAAGCTTCTAATCTTTTTTGACAATTAGGCTCTGCTTAGTTCCAAATAGAACCTACTTTAGGCCTGCCTAACTCTCAATGTCCTTTTTTGAACCCCAGCCCTCTTTAGAAACTTCTACATCCAAGTGTAGAACCTGCCTGATTTGAAATGGATTCAGTCAGAGTAATAATTGTATAATTATTTCAATAAGTCTATCAGATTCCATAGAAATTTATCTTTAAAATGATCCCAAGAAGTTTTTTTTAAAAAAAGATGTTTTTAAAAAAGAATTGACAAAGTGACTTCAACCTGGGCTTATTTTAAGCAGAATTTTGATAACTTTTAACTTACTTGAAAGAAAAAATGTAATCTTTAATGTAATTTTGGGATAACGGTTATCTTGTCAAATAACGTTTTTCCTTGTCTTGGAGGATTTCCGGAGCTACAGAAGGACCTACAAAGGGGACATAAGTCAAAAAGAGGGTTTAAATTAAGTCCTCTTTTAGCCCTGTTAGGTGGTAAAACTGGATTTATCTGCCACCTTGGATGTCTAAAAGAGTGCCTAATTTTAATAGAAATTAAACCCTCTACAGATTCTCCTAAGACCTATTAAGTTCTATAATTAAAGGTCTAAAAAAAGGCTAAAATTTTGATTCTATAGAGTCACGATTATAGAATAGATTAATGCATCTTATAAGTTTACTTGGTTCTAACGTATATATTTTTTTGTGCATTTTTAGATACTATGGGAGCGGGGGAATGGGGGTCGGAGGAGGGCTACAAGCCACGGACCTCCGGCGACGGCTCGTGTCCCAGCGTTCAAGAAGTCGAAGAAATTCACATCTCCTAGAGCAAAATGCTTCCGACACAGAAGAATCCATTCGATGCAGCGGTGACGAATCGTAAGTTCAAAAATCCCATGAAAATTGTCCTGCGCTGAAAATTTTATGGATTATAATAATTATAATAATCCTATCTTTCACGAAAACCTTCGAAATTCCTTAAAATTCGTTAGAACTACTTAAAATCCCTAGAAACCTCTTGAAAATCCTTCAAAATTCACAAAAACCTTAAAAACCATTATTCTCTTAAAATCCATGTTAAAATTCCTTAAAACTTTTACAAAATCTTTTAAAAATTAGAAAAATCTCTTCAAAACCCTTAAAATTTGACGAAAACCTTCGAAATCCTTGAGCTGAATCTTTTCTCTTTTGTTCTTTGTTTCTGGGATTTTAAGGGATTTTAAGTCTTGTCGTGGAATTTCGAGAAATTTCGAAATTTTATTTATTCTGAGAATTTTAAGGGATTTTAATGACTTTTAAAAAACATTATTGGCATTTTTAAGGACTTTTTGAAATTATATGAGATTTCTAATACTTTTAATGAATTTTAACGGATTTAAAGGATTTTTAAATGTTATCGTAGAAGAAGAAGTTTCTGGGTATTTTAAGAGGTTTTCACGAATTTGAACAGATTTCAAGAGATTTTTATGACTTATAAAATATTTTATGGAATTTAAAAGATTTAAAAATATTTCAGGGTATTTTATTGAGGGATTTTGAAAAATTTGTATGTTTTTTAAAAGATTTTGTAAAATTTGACCGGTAGAAAACCGGGAATTTCCAATTCCCTAATCACTAGACACCCTGATCTTGACAACAAATTATTTTTTGGCAGACCAAGATCCGGTCAACCAACATGTATCGGATACAAAAGAAAGGACAACGAGGAGGGTGAAGAGGAAATTTCGGACGAAAGTTTGAGATTGAGCGATGTGGTGACAGCAGAGCTCAAATCAAGGCTCTCAGTTGGAAATTTCGGAGACCTGGAGAACGATGATGAGACTGGAAATAGGAGGAAGGGAAACAACGAAAGGCGGAACCGTTTCCGGTGGTACTTTAAAGACCTTTGGCGAATCGTGGGGATGGCATCAAGAACCCTCTTCCTCGGAGTTGTGCTTCTCGTTACGCCAGGTACATTTTTGAAAAATATCATATACCTATTTTCTCTATAAAACTTTAAAATATTTTTGCATTATTATATATACCAAAACCGGTATTACAATCTAAAAATATGCGAAATCGCAAACGATCAGAGGGAGAATTTGCATCTCCTGAAACTGAGTTCCCTCTGAAGGTAGCCTATCGCCATTCTCGAAAGAGTCGTAAGTCTTCGAAACGTTTATTGTACATCGACTCGTTTACGGGCTCCACTAGGTTTTTCATTCTGGAGTGGAAGCGTCTCAAAAGAATATCTGATATACCGTGCAAGCTTCCATAAATATATTTATGAATAGAATTTTAATGACATTCTCATTTAGAGTGTCAGTCGATTGTTAAGGGATGGCTCAATGCATCTGCAAAAAAATAGAGCACCTGTTGCAGTTGCATTGAAAATATATTATTTAGTTATCAGAAGAGAGAAAGTATGAAATATCAAAGTACTCTTTTATACCCGAGTTTATACCTTCAACTTTGAACATCTTCAGGCACCTACAGTATATTCTATAAAATAATAATACAATGTGCTTTTCTTTCTTTTAAAATTCAGAATTTATACTATAAAAAAGAATACTGATAAATTATTCATTAATTATACATAAAAGGGTCAAAAAACTAACTTAAAAATTGTAGAAGGAAAATCGCTTTTGCAACGCAGTCTTCATTATTCAAGCGTGCTAACTAGCGTATGAGTAGGTTCTTTTTTATTTTTTAAGAGGGTGAATATGTGTGAGTATACGCGTAATCTCTCTTTGTGCCTCTGAAGTACAAACCGTTCTTGTGAAGCTTGTTAGTCTCGTTAGCACGTATAATTTCATTAAAACTCAGCTTTCTTCATGAGAGAGTTGACAACTGAATGCGTGTAGGCACACCCCGTGATAATAGTACTGCTGCTCGACTTAATACGATTAAAACTCGTGTTTCCCTCCTTTTTAGAACGTGGATAACTACAGACTACAATTATCATAACTCAACTAAGACTTCACACAATCTTGGAATTACAACTTTGTTTCTCCGCGAATTTTACGTTATTTACCTTACTTGTTCAGTATTCCTTAAAGAGTACAATTTTTCCAATCTTCTTGAAAACTTTACGCAAGATAATAATTTATAAATTATATTTCTTAAGTCACATTCAGAAAGCTTACTTCTGTGGTTCAATTGCTGTGTATACAAAGTTTAGAGTATCCAGAAGAATAAATTGCACATCAGGGAATATGAGAGACAAAACAGAGTAATTTAAAAAGAAGCTTGAAATTAGTGAGGAAGTTGTTTAATACAGGAAGTTCTTTCTAAGTCGAGCTAAGCCTTAGAAGCTTCCTTTGTGATCGCCACTTGTACTTTGTAGTCTCTCCTCATTCTTGACAAAACTTTCCAGGCTAATGTCCGTAATTTATTTATTTCCCAATTATTTTCTGTCCGACTTTATTCTTTCCGGTAAACTCAACACTCTCTCGGTTGCTTTTCTCACCCTCTTTTCTCGTCGTGCCTCTTCCGCCTTTTCAAGTTTTCTCGTGCGACTTTCCGAGACTCAGCACCCTTTCTGCATAGCCATCAAATATAAATTTTAAAGTGTGTCACGATGTTCATATGGGCTCACTGAGAGATGGAAATAGTGGCTGAGTATATGGAAAATGTGTATGTATAACTATACACAGGGTGGCCACATATCAGGGAAGTCAGGGAAAGCAGGAAAAAAAAATTGTCAGGGAAATGTGAGTAGTTGTCAGGAAAAATAGAAATTGACATTTAAGCTATGTTATTTTTGTCATGTTGAATATATATAGATTTTATAGTTTATTTTACAGATTTTAGAGACTTTCCAAGGATTTCGAAGGATTATAAAGAATTTCCAGGCATTCTTTGAGATTCTTTGGGTTTCTAGTAACTTCAAGAGATTTGTGTAATATTTAAAAGATTTAGAAGTTTAGGGAATTCAAAGAATTTTAAGGAATTTTTCTGTCAGGGAAATGAAAAAAATTGAATCTTGTGGCCATTAGATAATTATCTTAAGCGAAAAAATCCCTGTGAAATTAGGATGGTAGTAAATTATAGAGTATAAGGATAAATGGTTGAAAATAAGGATAATAAATTCTTCACTCTCTTCCTCGTTTGCAGCAGTCGTTCCAGATGGTGAGCGGCATACTGGCCTTGGGTAAATAACATCGGGAAGGCGAATGAAACCTGTGAACCGATCACTATGTACCAAGTACAGTTGCATACGGTTTTCTCAAGAGTCTTTGTCATTGTACTTTGAGTTTCACATGAACAACGTATTTCGAAAATCAGTTATTTAATAATTGTCGTAGGGCAATTAAATATTTTGGCCTGTCAAGCCAATTCTTGTTCTAACTGAAATTAAGGAAACATGAGGTTGTAAACAACAAATTTAATGTCTTTCTGAGTAAAGTTACCCATGCTTCCGGACAATTCTAGGACCTCTGATTAGTGGGTTACGATTTTATGGATCAATAAAAGTAGCTGTAACGGAGACTATAAAAGATGAAGTATGTACCACTGCGGGAGCCCAGCAGGCAAATTGAACTCGTGACATTTTCGAGAACCGAAGAAACATCGATTTCTCACAACCGAAGGAAGCGTGAAAGACTTACATATGCAATACTCAATAAAAATGCATCAGGAACGAAGGGCTCGTGACCTTTTTGTTGCATGAAAAAGGAATGTGCCTTCAACTTTTCCAATTTACAATCGATTCTTGAATTTCGTAGAGAAGTCAACTGCTTCTTATTTGTTCGAATCAAAAAAGGTGATAATTTATTGCTGGCTTGTTTCTTCTTTTCTTCATAGAGATTATAGCTAATGCCAATATAAAGTTAGAAGGCAAGACTGCCGACAAAATAATCCAGACAAAAGACAACGACAATAAATAGAACCAAGTCGTGAAGACGATCAAGTCGTCCGAATAAAGGACGTTCGACGCCCTTCTTCTATTGGAAAATAATCTCTTCCTCGGTGGTTCATTCGCATTCAGTCTTTTTTCGTCTTTCCCTCAATTCCCAACGTTTCATGAATGAAAAATTTTCATTTTTCCCGGATTCGTTTTCTTTTTGGAAAATTTAATTTCCCTGGATGAAACTGAAGTTCGCAACCCCACCTTCTACACATATTTTTTCACAAAAAATACACCCCACAGTGGGGAAGTCTCCCCTAACTGTATTTCCCCAGAAAAAAAAACATTTGAAGTGCCCAGGGGAGGGTTATTTCGAACTCGGGGTGTCTTTCAAGTGTATTTTTCTTAAAAAAAACTCTAGTTAAGGAGAGAGGATGATATCCCGAAATGGGGGGCGCCTCCCTAAGTTTTTTCTCTGAAAAACCAGCGGTTTTCGTTGTATTATACAATAATAAATAAAGTATCTTAATTTGGTTATAAGTTATAGAAAAGAAGTTTCTATTTCTTCGTTAAATAGAACCATTTAAAACAATCAAAATTTAGGTCCCAAAATTAGGGGATTTATAATGATTTTTTTTTTTTGCTTTTAGGAGTTGACTTTCGGGGTGGTCCTAGAGGAGTAGGTGAAACTATAATGAAACTATTTTGGACATCTTTGTACACCAAATGGAACCTTTTAGGACAGTAAAATTTTATATCCTAGATTGGTAGGGGATTGATACTGTTTTCAGCTTCTTTGGACATCAAACTTCAGTTTCATCTTTCCTAGAACCAACATCTTTTATAAAATTTCGTAATGAAATATTGCATTGTTTTGTTGTAACGTAATCAATAGACAGTTTCCTCCGAGCTGGGGATTCAAAATAAACTATAAATGTCAGGTCATTATGGGAGTGATTTAAATTTCGATTGTAAATCTCGAATAGAAACCCGAGTGCATTGGCGCTTCTCTAATAAACTTTATCCGTAAATCAACGCAGCAGGTAACTGATTTCGATATAGGTATTTACGGATACGGTGATTCCCGTAACTAGATTGGGAAATGCAGCGAGATTCGATCAAATCATTGTGAAATCGACTAGGTCGAAAGACTGAAAGCGTTATCGCAATATTGATAATATTATCGCAGCGACGCTAATAATGTTAATAGGACGACAACGGTGCTGTTTCTGCGGTTAGAATGTCAATTATAACAGATAATTTGATGAAATTCTGGTTCGAGTAGAAGCTGACGGGAACATCGATCAATATGCACTAGGATAGTGAAATATTGAGAGGTAAAGATAAAAGGAAAGAGCGTGCAGCATTGTTTGATGGTCTTATAGTTTTGCGAGGTTTCTGTTCATTTTTGAGTCTTTGATGTGACTGATGTCAGTTTCCAATCTGGTCCTGTGAATTTTGCGTCAAATCTGCTAACATGTATAGAAGTGCCGACAGCAAAGTAAACTATGTACACTATATATACTATACACTGTATGTATATGTAATTTGTACTTACATGTGCAGTGAACCGTAATATCCTTGGTGGATCACATAGAAGGTCGTCCCACTGCTTCCATTAATATCTCTGTACCTAGTCGGGATTATTAATATCGAATCGAGTCTAGTATGCCTGGGATTCGATATTCGTCCTCCTAGGCTTTGACTGTAATTATTACTACACACATCGCTAGGATCCTTCGACTAAAGGTACATATGAATGGGTCTCATGAAGCCCTATTACAACTCATATAATCATCTCGTTGTACCAAACTTTGACGAAAAGAACAGGATTTTAAATGATAGAAAACTTCTTTGACTGAAATATGTATGTTTCAATTTTTTTTTCCAGTTTTCCTGACTAGGACCACCTTAAAACTAGGGAAACCTGGCCAAGACCTCACCAGGACCTCATCCAAACTTCTGCACGTTGAATAGAATTATTTTCAACTGAACTAAGTAAACTGGCTGAAAATCTCTTTCGGGAAAACTGCCAAAGCAGCAATCCCAAATGTGGTGTGATGCTGATGTCGCAGGCAATGGAAAAGGGTTTTCTGTGTTGCTTTATCGGTAGCATAACAATTCACTTCAAGTTCCGGCACTCGTTCGTGGTACTTTCGTTGGTGATAATGCACACTAGAAATGTAAGTGCATTATGAAGTGAATGCAAATAGCAGCAGAAAGACTGGGTGATTGTCCTGGAAAAGGAGAGTCGTAAGAGCCAACAATTTTCCAAGACTTCTTCAGATTACTCGTCGTAATCATTGTCACTTGCCAATATGGCGTCGTCTTCTCTTCTCGAAACTTCTTTGAACTGTGCAAGTCTGAACTGCCTTTCTGAGCTTTTTGATGTCCCTGGATTTCCGGCGAACGCATAAAGCCTAATGGAAGCAAAAGTAAAAACTTGAAGTTGTCTCAAATCAGCTGCGCGGCTGTTCGCCTAGTTCGTAGCTTAACACGACAACCACACGTGGTGCGATTCATTAATAGGTCATATCCACTGGAAACTTTGCTGCCGGATTTCCAACTTGCCTCTCTTATATTCATCAAAACAGTTAACAAACTTAAGTTTTCCCCATAGCTGCGGACCGACTTCTCTCATCTGTACTGTGTATTTTCAATTAGATCAGTATATTTCTTAATCTCGTTAACAGTTACTAAATTAGAGAGAATGAAGATGGAGCTTTATTTTCATCATAGTTTAAATTTGAATTGAACGTGAATGCAATAAAGGTACCTGACTATAGAGAGAAACAAATTAATGTCCGTAATTTTGTACTCGAAAAAATAAAATTGAATGAGAGAATACGAGCTTTTTTTACTTTTGTCCAATTTCTCCAGCGATCGCGTGCAATTACATTCGCCAGTCGAGAGACAATCACTATAGTCATGTTTTAGAATCGATTTCCACGAATTGCTAAATAAAGTATCATAAATTGGATTTTTGTTCATTTTTTTTTTAGGAAATACGTCGTATTATAAAAACAAACGAGAAAGAGATGAAATCAGGGAGTTAATTGGTCTTGGACCTTTATAGGATTTTTTATAAGTAAGGCTTTTGAACAATCAGAGACAAACTGATTCGGAAGTGATCTTCCATTCGCTTTCCAAGCTGAAAGCAGTAATACTGCTGATATCAGCGGGTTAATGGCATTGATCAAAGCAGCGTATCAGTCGCAACAACGGAAGTCGTAGATTATTATTGGAAACCAAAATACAGAGAGGTGAGAGGCTGCTTTTGGTGTGGAGAATGGTAGCAACAGCCGGTATCACTCACGGTTACTGGAGGCAGTAAACTTCGACGAACTAATGCAATATTGTGGAGGATATCTCAAGAGGATAGTGTTGGTACGCGTTAGACTCCCTGCGTTGTTGCAAGCACCTTACCAGACGGTGCGGCGAGGACGGGCATTGATTTATCTTTAATACCTCTAATGTCTTTGGGCTTAAGTATCAGCTAGAGAAGACTATTGGAAGATACATGATCATGTGTTCCTCTAATCTCGGACTCTTTTCCACCCTTCTCTATCACTTTATTAATTTTCAGATACTCTATCAAGATTAGGCGTTAGGATAGGTCGAAAAACGACCTTAAAGATCCTGGCCATGAGAAGTCTCATTTAGAGTATTCTCAGACCTTTAGTGTCAAAATGATAGAAAATTGATTGTTTTAGACTGTGCCTTCCTTAAATCTGAAGTGTTTGGATAAAGGTGATATTTTTTGATTGCAGGTCTCTGTCATCAGGACGCACAGCACATAACGGCAATTTCGGGTGAGAGTGTGGTGTTCAACTGTCATGTAGAGTTCCCTGAGCAGCATGCAGTGCCGTACGTTCTCCAGTGGGAGAAGAAGGTAGGCGACACGGTACGATATCGGACATCTCCCTCTCTGCTCTCTATCCGTGAGTTAAAGAAAGGGGCCCCGTTCGTTAAGGGCACACTCCTGGTACCAGCAACGGCCGCGTTACCCGAGAACATCCGTAATAAATTTATTCTTTGGAGAAGACCGAACGAATCGATCGACAAATTCTTGGTAAGAATCGCAAGGCTCATTGTCTCCGGAAACCTCTCGAATCTCTTGATTCTCGGTTCTTATCTCTTAATGTAAAGCAGTTCCATTGATCATAGATCGAACTGGAGTACAGCGTGTAATTACAATGCTTTCGAGACACTTTGAAAACTTAATGAGGTTCTTGGAAATATTGGTACCGCATTAAACTTTCATCAACAGGGCTGGTAATTTAATATAGATTGCAGAAATTCTCTTCTAAATAACTCTCTGCTTGCTTTATAAAGCGTCTTGACAAATCTTCTAAGAGTCCTTTATAGTCTATATTAGTACACACATTGTTAGGTGTTTCAAGTATCTATGCAAGTTTACTTCATTCAAGTTCTAAGCTTCTAATTATTCAAGTGTATCTTGCTCTATAGGAAAAAAGTACCTTGCGATTCTAACAGACTGTGTAAAAGCTTCTCTGCAGGAAAAGATAGGTTTAATTATCATCTAGAAAAAAAGTCAACTCTTTAAATTTGAATCAGCCCTCGTGGATTTTCACTGTATGAAATATTGAAAAAAAAAATTCACTGATTCAACTTTAGAGAGAATCTTCTCAGGTTTTGGGATTCAAAATATATAGTAACTTAGCTTCAATTTCTTTCAGCTGCATTAAACATTCATCCGGAGCATTTTCAATGTATACAATTGAATATATTCAACTTCAAATAATTCTCTTCTCTCGATTGAAATCTTCGATGAAATGTCTCGGGTCAGCGAGAAAAATTTAAAAGGAAATTCCGTGCTTCACGCGTCAATAAATATCCATAGAGTTTCATATTCTCAACATTTTTACCTCTTTCGATCTCGAAGCGAGCGTCTTCACGTAATTGCATAAAATGATAACGTGCAAAAGACTGAAATTCTTCAAAGAGATCTAAACGTTGCGTATGAAATTCAGTTTTCTTGATAAATAAAAATAATATCTATCGAAGAAATGAAAAGTAAATGCCTCTGAATAGAAAAGTATAAATTCAAAATTCAAAGTAAATTGATTTATGCCTTTTAAGATTTCATCAACATTTATTCAAATAAACGTTTCGTCTTTCTTTATTACTTTCTTTGGGTTTAGCTCAAAAAATATATTCACTGTTGATGTTAAATCTTCGTCTATTCACAATATCTGTCGGCTTGACTCTTTCTTTTTAACATTATTAACTTGTCGTTCAGAAGGAAGGATTTCCGTCTATTGTGTTTGTGGATTACCTTCTATATCGTTTCTCATATATATATATATATATATATATATATATGTATACAAAATATATATGTGAGCTTTATAAGCGTGTGTCGAGCGCGAGTTTGATCTCATGGGGTTTCCGGAGGTTAAGCCCCGAAGAAGAATTTCCTTCTTACGGGCATCCTATGAGAACCAGAGCGTTCAATGAAAATATTCTCAAAGTCGAGTCTGCAACTACTTTTAAAAATCAAGTGTCTCAACCAGGTGGCTTCGATGATCATATTACTCTCTCGGAATTTTGCCTTGCTTCGCTCACGATCTGGTGACGAGTGCTTTGTATTAAATTTCATATCTGGACCAAACAGGATGTTGGGTAAACCTCGATTTTTATTTCTCTTACCAGAGAAGGTATCAACTTCTCGTTTATGAAAATGTAAATCAGACCCAGGATGAACAAGGAATTATCGTTGAATTATTATTGAATTATCTATTCAATTACTAAAAAATTGAATAAAAAAAGTAGCTGGTATCAGAAAGCAGTGCGGAACGTGAGCCCCTAAAATAAGTTACGTTGTTCGAAGCATCGCCAAAGTGACTGTCAAAAATCGTTGTTTGTTACGTGTTTTTATATTTCATTATTATTTCGATGATTTCGAGCTTAAGATGCTTGTCAAGCTGTCGGCGAACGTGACGCGCTGTATCACTTGAAAGTCGTGTAAAGTCTGTGAAGTTTGTAGCTCCGTCGACGCATTATGATCTTTCATTCATTGTTTCTCGCAATCCGGACTGGAGAGGGCAGAGCACGTTCGATAATGTTTAAAGTTTAAAGATTAACCACTCACAATCATATCAGTATTACTAACAATCGATTCATTACTGGAGATTTTTAATTCTCATGAATGCACCCTCATGAATGCATCATGATATCGCGGTTCACTTTTCATATAAAAATAATCTCGAAGCTGAAATATTTTTGGCCACGAGGTCATTGCACTGCTGAGAGAGAATTTCTGAGGCCATAGTGGATGCAACAGAGTCGATTAATCAATCAGTCAGAGGGGGCTGGATTCTGTTTGACGCTTTTCTCGTGAAATAGGGTGTCGGTTCAGAATGGGGATCAGACTGAGTGGAATAAATGAAGAAATCCACCACGGCCTTGAGAAAGTCAATCTCATTCGGAATATGGTGCACCTTCCTCTCAGTTTCTCGGGGAGATTTCAGAAATAATAGAAATCATGACTCTGTCTCTCTAATATCTGGCGCCTTGCATGCATTCTTAAACGATTTATTTCAAATTGCTGTGCTTTCGACGTTTAGCTGCTTCCTAGACTCAACAAGTAGATGTATTCAATGTAGAAGTTAGAGTAGATTTAAAAAAGGTGTATTTGCAAAGCATGATGAAAAATTTTGTTATCTATACCTATTATCAATTTTTAGAGATTATATATGTGTAGAAATTGCTCCATTTAGTTGTATTTAAAATTGGGTCCTGACTCTATTCTCTATTCTATTCTCTAATTTTTAATAACCACAGTTTCCAAAATCTAAAATTTTTATTTATTTACTGGCAGAAATTTACCCAGCGTTGTCCGGGATTTTAAGAGATTTCTTAAAATTTAGAGGGATTTTAAAGAGACTTTAAAGGATTGCAAAAGATTTTAAGTATTTCTGAGGACTTTTTGAGGATTTCAAGAAGTTTTTTTTTAAATTGGGATTTACAGAAATATTGAAGGATCTTATGAGATTTCGTGTCATTTTCTTGAAGGGACTTTAAGAGCTTTCAAGGGTTTTTACGAGATTTCAAGATATTTCAAGGGATTTTAATGAACTCCATGAAATTTTGAAATATTTCAAGCGATTTTAAGAAGTTTCAGAAGATTTAAAAAATGTTAAATAATTTAAAAATATTTTATGGGATTTCATTTGATTTCGTCTATATTAGAATTAATTCCTTAAAATTTCTTAAAGTCATTTAAAATCTGATCAAATCTCTTAAAATGTCTTGAAATCTTGCAGAATCTATAGAAATCTCGGGAATATTCTCTTGATAACTCTTCAAACTCTTTTAAAAATACCTTGAAATCTTGTGAAAACTTAAATATTCTTAAATTATTTTAAACTCTTTTGAAAATCCTTTGAAGTCCTTTTAATCCTTTGAAATCCTTTGAAATTCTTTGAAGTTCCTTAAAATTAAATGAAATCCCTTAAAATATCTTGGAATTCCTTTTTCACTTAAAATCTCTTAAAATCCCAGACAACTCCGGATAAATTTCTGCTAGCAAATAAATAAAAAAAAATATTTTTGGAACTCTTCTATTTTGATATTCTTAATCTAATAAATATAAAAAATAAAAAAATAAAAAAACTCGTCAGACTAGACGTATGAAACTTCAACCTAATCGAAAAGATATATCTAAACGATGTAAAGTTCACATAAAATTTTTATTCACACGCCTAAAAGATACATCAATAATTTGCTTAACATAGAATGAGTTCATCATCGATTCAAAATAGATTCTCGCAAACCGGGAGTTGATCCCCAACTGGAGATAGTCCGCAATGCATTAACCATGAACTCAATATTGACACCGCAAACCTGCGTATCCATCGTCCGGTAATTAATTAATCGATTAATCGATTCCGTTTGCCAACACCGCGATCATTACATTATTATCAACGAATTTGACGCGTACATTCATCGCACGACTGTATTTTGATTAAAAATAACAATAAAAATTTTCGATATCTGTAGATATAAATAATACAGTATTCAGTAACTAATGGCGTCATATTTGAAAACCGTTGTGGTTTCCTCATTTATTTTTTATTTCGTGAACGTTAAACAAGACTTTTATATCACTGTATGTAGTTGAGTAATAATAGTTATTAATCGTCTTCGTATTAACGATCTACAAAGAAGAACAGGAAGAAATAACGTCAATTTTTTGTCGAGGAGAATGACACAGAAAATAAAAGGGGAGCATACCCTCGTTGAGTCGAGTTAACGTTTGAGAGAAGCGTTGAGATTGCTAGACCGCTTGACCCCCTTTCGTCGTTTTCATCTCTGCTTCTCTCTTCACTCTCATTGGGCCAATGCACCTAATTTATTTTCAGTACACTCCTTTCTATTATTTCCAAAATACAAATATTTCATTTTAAACAAGTTTTTTTTTTGTTTTTAACTGAAGAATACAAGATATTTGTCAAATGTTTTCTGCTTGTTATAATATCTTTCTGTAACGAGTCGCGTAAATCAGAGAAAAGCTGGAGCTCCGCTGGAGCTCTGCTGTAGTCTGCGAACTTTCGTACTGCCACTGACAATTAATTTCTCTTCTCTGTTCTTTTGTTTTAGTCGTACGCTCGCTTCTCACCACCCTTTTGTACTACTTCTCATGTTCTCATCATATGTGGGTGAAAGAGCCAGAAAGGGTTAGAAACAGTTTTACCCACCAAAATCGTGGTTCGTGATGCGGATGCAAATCGGAGGATCCGCAGGCAGAACATAGAAATTCATTCCGGTTGAGCTTTGTTGCTTTTTCGAAGGCTCCATTAATTCGAATGGAAAAATACGTTAATCCTTTGATTTCTACATTGATTTTACGTCGGCAGAGCTTCTATGGATGACGCTTCAGGGCGGATTCAGTTTTTTTTTTTTTTTGACGCAATTCGTATTCACTGCATTTGTAGAATGCAACTGTGTTTAAATATTTTTTCATATCTCATATCAGGGTGGCCACATCTCAGAAAAGTCAGGGAAATGTTAGGGAAATGCGAAATTGACATTTGTGCTATGTTATTTTATTTTTTTCTCGTTTTTTTTGCTATTTTTTGCATATATAGATTTTATAGTTTATTCAACAGATTTTAGAAACTTTCGAAAGATTGTAAAGAATTTCCAGGCATTCTTTGAGATTTTTTGGGTTTCTAATGATTTCCAGAGATTTTCAATAATTTAAAAAGATTTTAAGAGGTTTCTAGGAACATGTACTTTCCATTCATGTACATGCCTGTATAGATATAGGTGAGATGTAATACGTGAAATGTGTGTCTTTACACATACCAACCAACCTAGCTTTTTACCTGGAAATACCGAGCATATTTATCTGCCTGTTATTTACGTAAGGTACATAAGGTATATGTACCTGCGTGCGGGTGTAACTTCGCATAATGCGGGTGTTGCATGTACTTACCACAACATTCGCTATGATCACGGAAAAACGTTTTTTGTGCGAGAAATTAAATTTAAAGCAAGATTTACACTCCAGTGAAACCCTGTAGTTTTTGCTTCATCTTGATTGGTGATTTGATCAAATATATCAAAGCTACGAATTGATTAGGCAAGGAAAAATGTTATTTATTGCGAACATAAAGTTGCGGAAACTAAATTTATTCTTATGGTAATTACCACATCCCTTAATATCTTGAAATCCTAATTCTCTTCAAAATTTCTTCAAATTCAATCCTTTTCAATTCTTTTCTTCAATCCTTTAAATCTTTTTAAATCGCCTGCAATTCTTTAAAATCATTAAAATGTCTTGAAAATCTTAAAACATCTTAAAATTCTTTGAAATTACTTTAAATCACTTAAAGTATCTTGAAATCCTTTAAATTAAATTAAAAATGTCTTGAAATCTTGTCTGACCAGAAACGAGCTACTCTACTGATTGATATAAAGTTTAAACCAAGTCTAAATCTAATTACCTACGACAATTGAAAACAAATTTTATTCTTATAAAAAGGGGGTGGAAATTTGGGTTAACATCAGATCTACTTTCAGTAAAAAATTTAGACATCAGATAAGAATCTCCTACTTCAGAATTTTTCTTCATTGAAATATCACTCATTTTCTTCTTTTGATACTATTACTCAATATAAAGTCCCCATTTTTCCAAGAGCTTGCTTCTTTGCAAAGGAATTATACAGAAAATTCCTCTGCCTTCGTGATTTTAATAAAATTCATTCAAACTGAAATTTGAATTTAATTTGCTCGGCAAGAGCATTACTTTGGGAAGACAGGGCAGCCTTATAAGGGCGCGGCATGTTGTAAACGTAATGGATACAATTGTGACTCCTCTTGCTGCAGTTTTTCTTATTTCGCCTTTTGTTTTTCTTGGAAATTCTTAAAGTAGAGGAAAAGAAAGATCGGTGAAAGAACGTGGTACCGGAGGCTGTAGGTTGGTTATAAGCGCTGAGTGAGCAAGAGGGTGGTATTCCAAGCAAAGGGAGTATAGCGTAATTTAATGAAATAAATGGAGACACAAGTCAACTGCGCAAACACTTGAGAGTCTTCCTGCAATTCAATTTCCTTACTTTTCTACTGCGGGTTTTAACCCCTGTGCATACTCCTTTCAATCTCCTTATTTCCACTATAAAAAAAAGTCAACGGAAACAAGCAAACCTCACTTCTGAGTCTCTATACTTTGTAATTAATTTAGTGGTGTGAATATCAGGTGTTGAATCTTCTTCAATCTCAAGACTATATTGTTTCAAGTTGAAAAACTTCTTTTCATTCAATCATATAAAAATAAGTATCTTCCAACAGATCGTTATGAAATAAAGTTGTTCCTGTTACTTATTACAGTTTTTCAAACTTCTTATCTTATCTATTTTATCTATCTATAAAAAAGGCAATTTCTTTAAGACGATCTCAAGAATTGGATTTACTCTCCTGTTCTTCAATTACATTAAAAGTCTCCTCCATTCCTCTTTTTTCTTTCAAAACGTTGCCATTTCTCCATAAGTTAAAAAGGAGAGCGGGATAGATTCGCCTTTTTGCATTCGAAGTCGAAGAAGCATGACTCTCTTGAGAAGCTGAGAAAGTCTCAGGTTGTCAATTTCGCCTGTTGGAAGCAATGTTAGCTAATTATTTTCCTCTCAGGAATTTTCTGGGAAAATCTAGATCTTGAGAGTAGGAAGTTCTTAAAAAGTTGGAGAAAAGACGGAAAGTGAATAAATAATCAAAAAAAGAGAGACAAATTTATATATTCAATATTCATGCTCATCTCTATTATTCTCATAATGCAAACATTGACTTATCTGTAATTTTAATTAAATTAATGTGTGAGGTATGCGGAAATAACTTTATGGAGGCAGTAACTTTGAGGAGTGTATATTTGTTAAATTCATTATTAGTCCTAAACTTTATCAACCAATAAAGTTGCAATGACGAAGTTTCATGTTTAATAACTTTAAGCTCTTAGTTATGTTCAATCATTTTCGAAAGTTGAGCTTACTTTGTCCAAACGTATTGCGTAACTTTCCACAATCTCAAGGAACTTTGAGCAAATCGAGTTCATAGTTTGCAAAGTAAAGTTTTAACGAATCAAACTTGTTTAGAATGTAAGAGGAACTTTCTCATTCGGGAATAAAAGTTACACGCATGTTGGAAAAGAAAGGTCGCCTATTGGGCATCGCGATGTGATTTAATCGACGAATTTAATTTTACGACAACTCTTCAAAAGTCAATTCGTTCCACACATTGCAGGAAAAAAAAAACCGAGAAATGATGTGCCTGGATATCGATTTAACGTTTCTCAGTTAACCTGGAACTCTGGCTTAAAAATAGGACGAAAACAACTTCATGTGTGCCTTATAAGTTGAAGATAGGAAAGTTTGAAATTAAGGAAATTTAAACTTCAATCATCTGGTAGATAACAATACAATACGGATTGCTACAGTTTTTTCGAAAGCTTTATTTTTCTTTATTTTATTTAAGGGGATTTTAAGGGATTTAAAAGTTTTTCGTGGAATTTAAAGGATTTTAAATGATTTTGGGTAATTTTAAAAGAATTGGGGAATCTTTAAGGGATTTCATGGATGATTAAGAAATTTGAAGGAATTCTAAGGATGCTAAGGAATTTAAAGATGTTTTTTGGAATTTCAAGGAATTTTAAGAGATTTCGAAGGTTTCGTAAAATTTTTAAAGCTTTCAAGAGGTTTCTATTCATTTTTTAGATTTATACGAATTTTAAGTGATTTTAAGGGCGTTGGACCCAAGTTTTAAGCTCAAAATTCCATTCTCCATTTTGCTCCACGAAAATTATAGATAAGTATTTTTTCGCTCTGTAGCGCTAATTTTTTTTCAAATATAGGACTGCGTACAGAGCGAAAAATTATTTAATTTCGATATTTTTTGCATAAAACGAAGAATTCAAAATCTAACTTCAAAAATGAAAAAATAAAAAAAAAAATAAAAATATAAATTTACTTAAAAAATATTTGAATTAGATATTTTCTCGCTCTGTACGCATAATTTTAATTAAAAATTGATTCATTCTACAGAGGGGAAAAAATTCCAAATTTAATATTTGTTCAGTAAAATGAAGAAATCGAATTTTTAGATTAGAACGTGGCTCCAACACCTTTAATGTTTGTCGTGGAATTTTAAAGGTTTTTAAGAGATTTTTATATCTTTAAAAGATTCTCTATAAAATCTTACCAGAAAATTTATTCACAATTTTAATAATTGTCTGTCAGAGAAATTTCTCTGAAAGTCAGAACAAAAGTCTGATACATTAGATGTATTGTTAAACTAGATCTTCACCTTGAATCTTCAATTTTTTTTTGTAATACAAAAAATAATCCTTTAGAATAAATAGTTAAATAAATATATATGTATACTATTGACAATATAGTTTCTATCTTGAATAAATTTTGAGAAAAAATAAGAATTATGATGAAATTCGAGTCCGTTTCAAATTATATGTAGATGCACATATATATGTCCTTGGCCTTCCGCTATTCATAGCTTTTACGGTACATCAAGTTCCTAGATATGAACTCGAGACACGTGACGAGAGACCACATGGTTATCTGGTCGTATACATAATGTAGAGATCACAGGCTAGGCCGCAACGAATCAAGTGTGTCAGGGTTACCAACCCTCGATCTACCTAGTAACTGACCCTCATATCTCCACTACTCGTTATTCTTGTTAATTAGGTGGTACTTTTTACTAATAATGCCGCTCTCATGATACTTCGCGTAACGAGATAATTAACAGACACTTTTTTCGCCGGTTAGCTCGTGTGCTTAATAATGAATACATATTCATCCACATCGCGTTTTTTTTTAAATTAGCTATATATTTTTTATGACTATGCAAAACCTCATTCCTATATTTTTCTTTGTTCTTTGTTTGTCAAAAGCCTCATTTTTGTCTAGGCGATATATATTTTTCATGAAAAAGTATTATTAAAATTTCTAGTTATTCCTAGACTCAGTAGCTCTCTTTGTCTTAAATAAAATAGCGAATGCTAGAAATGTAGCGTACATAATGAAAAGACTTAACCACGTCTCCTAGACTACACTCAAGCTATGATTTAATAACTCCATTTCCATTCTCTGGGGTGGGCTTCCTTCCTTTCAAAGGATTCATAATAAATTCCAGAAATGTTAGTAATTCGTGACTGAAGACTGAGAATGAAAAATCTGTGTTAACAAAACCTTTACTCTGTAGCCTTTTTATGATAAAAAAAAAGGCTTTTATCAAAATGCGATTTCTTTATCATGCTTATTTGACTGTTCTTGCAAAGGCTCCTTTCATTCAAATCAGATTATATACTAACAATATTTCTATGAAAAACATTTTATTGTCATGCTCTTCAGAGTATAAAACGAAATATTTGCATTCTGATTTCAGACTTTTAATTAAACTTTTCATAATTATTCGCTCAGTCATTCTTTGCGTGTAGAATAAAATAAAACGCGCAGCAGGTGACTCTTGATGCAATTTTGTTGATGCAATTTCGTTGATGCAAGCTTTTAGCGAAAAAATGTGTATCTGAGCACTCCAAATTATTTTATGTCTGCTAATTATTATTAATTAACTATTTCAGACTATTATTTGCTGTAGTAGATCAGTTAACGTACAACAGAAAACATTTTCTTTTTATATTCCAAGCCCCATTTAATTTAAATGAAAATTTGCTTGTTCGTTGAAAGAGGTTCTAGAACGTCCAGAAAGACGTTTAGGTATTAAAATGGTAGAGTGGAAATCAGGACGTTAATATAAATGCTGTTAACCTGACTCAAAAGCTGTTTCCTTTCATTCCATTTTCATTCTACTCGAGTTATTTTGCGAACTCGTGTTCACAGTCCCCGAAAGTGCAAACTGACCTATATGCGTGATCCATATATAACGTAGATGATATTATATATGAACGTGTGCACATAACGCGAATAGGCAACTTGTGTTAGCCACTCAGAAGCATACTCCACGTCCGAGTAGAAAGAAACGGAGTTGGGATAGACTCGAGTGTTCTCGACGTCTCATAGAAATTTAACGACGAACGATACCGTGGAAAAACAGGGGAAGCTGCAAATATGCCACAGCTGCGCCCTTCAAGTCCGTAATTTATTCCAGTTTCTTGCATTCCGCCCATCATCATGTCTCCGCAGCTCTGATGGCATCCAGAGACATGTTTAGTCTTCAAGAACACGACTTCTAGATTTTTATTTTATCAAAATGATCATCTTTATACAGGGTGTCTCACCACCTTTACAACAAATATAACACAAATGCAAAGAATCACAAAGAATTGCTTTTGGTGGTTCAAAAAGTGTTTTCTTATCTTAGACGAGCATCAAGAACAAAAGTTCTTCTAGTTTTGCGAGTTTTAGATTTCTTTCTTGTTCTTCTTACAAAAAATGATACAGAAATTCTGCAATAAATGGAAATTAGCGTTTTTAGGATGACCACATGTCAGGGAAGTCAGGGAAATGCGAGCAGTTGTCAGGGAAAATAAAAATTGGCATTTATGTTATGTTATTTTTGTCGTATTGCATATATGAATTTTATAGTTTATTTATAACAGATTTTAGAAACTTCCCAAGTACATATTTCGAAGGATTATATAGAATCTTCAAGCATTCTTTGAAATTTTTGGTTTTCTAATGATTTCAAGAGATTATTAGGGGATTTTAAAAAATTTAAAGGGATTATAAATATTCTCGTGAAATTTTAAAGGATTTTAAAAAGCTTATAAGAATTTTAAGAAATTTTGATTTTTTAAAAATGATTTTAAGGGATTTGATTGAAATTTTAATGAATCTCACAAGATTTTTATGATTTATAAAAGATTTTGTAGAATTTTATGGAATTTCAAGAGGTTTTCAAAAATTCTAAGAAGCTTGTAAAAATTAAAATAAGTTTTGACATTTTTAAAATGATTTTAAGGAATTTAAATATTCCTCGTGGAATTAATATAATTTTCAAAAATAATTTTTGATTTTTAAAGAATTTTATGAGGTTTTTGTTTCCAAAAATTTTTATTTAGAGGTATTTTAGGGAATTTCAAATTTCCTTATTGAATTTTAAAGGATTTCTCGAGATTTTTATGATTCGTAAAATATTTTGTGAAATTGTAAAGGATTTTATAGAATTTTAATATATTTTAAAGAATTTATGACATTTTATAGGATTTTAAATATTATAGTGAAAATTTAAGAGATTTAAAGATGTTTCTAGGAATTTCAAAAGATTTCAGCAAATTTTAAGGGATTTCATTAAGTTTCCAATAATTTCAAGATATTTTGACTCATTTTAAGAGATATTAAAGTTTCTCGTGGAAGTTTGAAATATTTCGAAAGATTTTTAAAAGATTTTGCAGTTTTTTGAGGATTTTAAAGGACTTGAAATGATTTTGAGGAATTTTAAAACAATTAGTGAAAATTTAAGGGTTTTCATGAAATATTAACAAATTTTATGTGATTTTGTCGAATGTTAAGATATTTCTGGGTATTTCAAGAAATTTCAATGAATTTTAAGAGATTTCCAAAATTTTGTCCTAAATTTGAGAGATTTTTACGATTTATTTTAAGTGTTTTTAAGTGATTTTAAATTTCAAAAAATTTAAAGTGATATACGAAATTTTTGAAAAATTTCAATAGTATTTTTACTGAAAATTTCTTCGCATTTTTAATACTTTTCTGTCAGGGGAATTTGTCTGAAAGTCAGAGAAATATCAGGGAAATAAAAAAAATTGAACCTTGATTTTTCGCAGATTGCGCAAAATTAAAAAAATTTGTTTATTTTTTTTTTGTACTGTATCAAATATTATCAGTAGTTATATAGTTAGTGGGACACCCTGTATTATCCCTCGGTGAAAAAGAGAGGGTCTGGCTTAGCAGAGATCGAATGGAAAAGAGTGAACGCAGCTATAGAAACGCAGGGTTGTCTGAGGGTAATTGGAGGTGAATTTAATTGGATAGGAAGGGAAGGCAAGAAGAGAACTGAAGCAAATGTCAGAGGGTAGATGGGAAAGATTTGTGAGAGAAACCAATTCGCAAAGAAATAAGAATCAAGGTTTTCAGATAAACAAGATAAAGTGCATTGGGGTATTTCTTTAATGAAAACCTGCTTATATTATATTACAATTTAATTAAATGAAAATAATATCAGTAATGATTATTAAACTTGCTCGCTTAATCTAAACCAGCGGAATTTCTATGATATAGGACGTCTATTGCCTCCAGCCAAAGACGTACATTAATTAATGTAGCCTTAGTGTTTGGCCACCTGCGATTAACATCCGCATTATCCATGTATTTAGCGTAAGACAACTTGCATACAAGCATTTCTATCTTGTGATTAATGCAAATCTATAAATTGGGAGAAGCAGTTAGTGGTTAATCGAAGCGTTATGTACGATACCAGAGTGTTGCATGCCACTTTATCGGAACCCAGTATGATTTAATGTAGCTTCACACTCGAGTTGCTCTGGAGTCATTTCGTTGTTACTTGTACATATATACATAAAATATACATATATATAAACAAAATCGTTGATATTATATGGCAAATACCTACAATAACGCTCCAAAGTAATATCGAACCGGAGGTATCGGGCAAATATTATTAAATTCAGGGAATACACGAATCCCAATCGGCTTTGCGGCTTTACTGTAAGTAGGCCAGCTAGAAATAGACCGTCTACTAAAAGAGTCAATGTCCACGAATCAGAGTCATTTATCTTGGATTTTAAGATTTTGCATAGCTTCTTCAAAGACATATTTTCTATGCATTTGAGATTTTGAGTTGCTTATCTAATTCCTAATTTCTCTACTAGTTATTTCTCAAGCAAGCCTCTCTGTATCTTTATTTTTTCCCTTTTCTGCATGAAAGTAACATGTACCTGGAAATATGCTCGACATTATTTTATACATTTTATTTAGCTAACGATATTTATTTTTCATCAATTCTTGGATTCACGTTTCCAATTTTGGACGTATCGAATACAGCTGCACTAGTACGAGTCCATTTTAATATAGACTATTTTTTTTTTATTGAATAATTTGGTAATATTGCAAACATTCACTACCGAATATTAATATTCGAATATATGATCCGGATTTTTATCAAGGCTGATAGAATCCTCTTTTTGAAAGCTTTACTCGCTGCACACGCTTTGAGGGAATCTGATCAATTAGAATTCACATAGCAAACACATATCATTTCTCATTGCATCCAATCGTTGCACTTAAATGTCGTATTTCATTTTCATATAATAAATCAAAGCAGATGATGATGCTGAGAAAAGCTCATTTTTACTGATATTAAATCTTCTGAACATTGAAACCTGCTGTATTTTTTTTTTTTTTTTTTCTGATAATATTGGAAGGAAGTGAGCATCAACGTCTGCTTGCAAGTACCCACGCGATCACTCGTTTATGTTATGTGTTGGTGTTATGTAAGGGGCAGGAGATACCAATATACATATGGTACGAGTCGTATCCAACCCACAGCGGAGAAGGCTATGAAGGACGTGTCTCAAGGGTGAGTCCCAAGTCGCCTTATGGTGACGCGAGTCTCAACCTGACGAGCATCAAAGATACAGATCAGGGCTGGTACGAGTGCAAGGTTGTCTTCCTCAACAGGCCGCCGAACACCCACAAAAATGGAACGTGGTTTCATCTTGATGTCCATGGTTAGTAGCATCATATATTATATATTTATAAGTCATTTTACATAATTCATGGCTTTCTAAGGAATTTCATAGTATGACCCGAGGGGTTGCCAACTCGACCAAGCGGGTATACACCTACTTCTGACTTCAAGATATTTCAGGATATTTCATTGACTGTCAGCGCCGCCCCTGAAACCATGTTGTTGTCAGCCATCTAATTTAAATAGACTTTCCACAGTCACAGTAGAAAAAGTCTGTAAGAGTCAGACATCGAATTAATATATAAAATAAAAATCTGGATAATTAGAATATAATTTTGCAAATTAAAAAAACGTGTCTGAGCACACTGTATCTTTTCTACTTATGAAACTTAACAGTTTTTCACTAATGGCACCAGTGAGCCCTTAGTAGTAAAACCATGTTGTTGTCAGCCATCTAATTTAAATAGACTTTCCTCAGACACAGTAGAAAATGTCTGTAAGAGTCAGACATCGAATTAATATATAAAAATCTGGATAATTAGAATATAATTTCGCAAATTAAAATGTGTCTGAACATATCCTGCTTTTTCTACTTATGCAACTTAACAGTTTTTTCACTAATGGCGCCAGTGAGCCCTTAGTAGTAAAACCATGTTGTTGTCGGCCATCTAATTTATATAGACTTTTCTCAGACACAGTAGAAAAGGTCTGTAAGAGTCAGACATCAAATTAATATATAAAATAAAAATCTGGATAATTAGAATATAATTTTTCACATTAAAAAACGTGTCTGAACACATCGTGTCTTTTCTACTTATGCAAATAAACAGTATTCCACTAATGGCGCCAGTGAGCCCTTATTGTTAGTAGTAAAACCACGTTGTTGTCAGCCATCTAATTAAATAGACTTTCCTCAGACACAGTAGAAAAAGTCTGTAAGAGCCAGACATCAAATTAATATATAAAATAAAAATCTGGATAATTAGAATATAATTTTGCAAATTAAAAAAACGTGTCTGAGCACATCGTGCCTTTTCTACTTGTGCAACTAAACAGTTTTCCATTAATGGCGCCAGTGAGCCCTTATTGTTAGTAGTAAAACCACGTTGTTGTCAGCGATCTAATTAAATAGACTTTTCTCAGACACAGTAGAAAAGGTCTGTAAGAGTCAGACATCAAATTAATATATAAAATAAAAATCTGGATAATTAGAATATAATTTTGCAAATTAAAAAAACGTGTCTGAGCACACTGTATCTTTTCTACTTATGCAACTTAACAGTTTTTCACTAATGGTGCCAATGAGCCCTTAGTAGCCCTTCAGAAGATTTCATTGACTTCAGAAGATTTCATTGACTTCAGGAGATTTCAAGAAAATTAAAATATCGATTTAAAGGGGGGAGTATATAATGAAAAACCTAAGTAGATTTTAGAGGGGGGAGGGTAGTGAAAAATCTATGGCAATCCACGAGAGGGTGGGGGAACTCAAAAAATAACTCTAAACGGTTTAGTACTATTATTTATTATTTACCATAATATTTTAGTCCTAATTTAATTTTTCAGGTATCTTCAGTCATAATTTACTATATTGTTTACTAGGACCTACTAATTCCGTCTCTCCGTTTAATTTAAACAACGAAACATCTTGAATTCCCACTCGCGAAATTACTTTGCCAATGTCTCTGCATTTGTTAAGATACATCGCACAGCTCAAGACTCGAGAATTTCCTTGCGCTTTTCTCCTTCCTGAGGAAACGTTTGACAATGAGGAGAGCAATGCTGGCATTAAGGTGAATGGAGAGAGGAGAGAGATTCGGGAGTGAGGAAGAGGAACTTATTATTTCTTTTTCTCTCGCTTCTACAAGGGTGTAAGTTTTAACAGAGAAACATTTGGGTAAAGAGGGTTCTACCAATGTTCCTCTTTCCTCTTCCGGTTGTCGTCTTCTTCTAGCTCTTCACCCACCAACTTTTCACAACATTTTCGCTTACTCGTCTAGACAGCATCAAAGGAAGCTACACTTTCACTAGAA
Organism: Synergus itoensis; assembly: GCA_904066005.1. NCBI lineage: Eukaryota > Metazoa > Arthropoda > Insecta > Hymenoptera > Cynipidae > Synergus > Synergus itoensis. Next base: position 377,843 of record CAJFCP010000716.1, on the reverse strand, counting down.
AGCATTTAAAGCCCTTTTGTTTTTTTTTTAACTCTCGCTCATCTCCGCGGTAACTAATAACGCTTCCAAAAATTATTTCGGCGAGTAAATCGCTACTTTCTTTTAATTAATGATTAATATAAGACAATTGTTCCGCAGCACCATAAATATACGTATATATAATACGCATCTAATTCGATTTCAGCGCCTCCTAAATTTACTATTACTCCTGAAGAGATAATCTACGTAAATCTGGGCGATGCGATAATCCTGAGCTGCCAAGCGGAAGGAACGCCAACGCCGGAAATCCTATGGTATAAGGACGCCCATCCCGTTGAAATATCAACGACCATTGGCATCTTTAACGACGGTACGGAACTGCGAATTTCTACCATCAGGAATGAAGATATTGGTGATTACACCTGCATCGCGCGAAACGGCGAGGGACAAATTAGCCACACAGCTCGGGTCATCATTGCAGGTAACTTCAATTACCCATTTCAATCATTTAATCACTAATCTCAAATCTGATTGCACTATATAGAGGATTTTTCAATTTTTTTCAAACCGAGGAACTTTTTTATTATCACCTCTAAAATATTCTAGAGCCGATAAAAGAAAATGTTAAAACGACTACTTTGGCCGTTTATCCTGTTTTAAAAATATTATATGAGAGGGATAAAATATCTTTTCAAAAAAATACTACCGTCGCGATCTTCATAAAGGGGGTAACGCTAAAAACGATATAGTGTGATAATCAGAGTATAGATTCTCAAAAATTCACAGGCAGTGCATCGGCAGTTCTAAGACCCTATGGATCGACGAAGATGGTACAGAGAGCAAACTCTGAGTCTTCTGAACCCCTAAATCCATAAATTTTATGGACACCTCGAGAGCGAAGCATCTTCCCTGGTTCGGCCGTAAAATTTATGATTCGATGCATTCACCCAGCCCGAGCGCCTATCGCGATAAAATTCGCGTTAGGCAAAGTGGTTACAGTTACGTTCCGGTCCCCATTCCTATGGGAACAGCTCGTACCGCAAGCCAATTAAGACTCTCGAAGGGGTCGCGGGGATAAAAGGTGATTCGTCTTCCTCCTCTTTATCGTTCTTACACCTCCTCGTTCCCATCTTCGCGACTTTTCGAAATGATCCAGATCCTTATTTGTCACTTGCCATATTAATCCCGTCCATTCAAAAGCAATCATAAAGTAACGTGAAAAATATTAGAAGGGAAAGGTAGATTTGAAAAAATAGCGTTGAAAGATGTTTATGACATGCAAGGTCTATTCAGACGTTTCAATGAATTTCAAGTATGTTCTTTTACTCTCTTGAGATAAAAACTCATCCCCCTCGACTTTTACTTTTTTGGTCCACAGGGAGTTAAAAAGTTTGCCGCTGATTATACGAGAAGCTTATTCATTGTTTGAGCAAATAAAACGCGATTGCAGACGAGGCAAACTTCGAGATGCACACTTTGGAGTTTTTAATCTCATAAAAAGTCTTCCCCTATAGTTTTACCTAAAAAATACGAGCACTTAGAGTTAGTCTCTTATAGCAGACCGAAATTTCGAGAGAGGGACGTTTCAAAGTTTTCTCCCAGATCAGAAAAGTCGGGCCTTCTTTTATATTCTTCTTTTTTTTATCCTAGTGCTTGAATTTATTTTCTTTTCCGACTCTCCCATTAATGCGAAGGATCCTTCAGTGCGACGCAAAACGACCAAGGGAATTCTTCCTTTTCTGAGAGAACTTTTAAATTTCACCTTTGAATATTTATCACGACCGAGACCCATTTCGTTTCGCTCACATGATCGTTTTTCACCAACCCCCGCCTCTCTCCCCCTACGTTCTCTACATCATCCATCATATTTATCATTACTTTTGTGCCTGTCTTTTCTCATTTTGATTTCATAATTTTCCTCGAGTTTAAAACTACATCATCTAGAAGTGCTCAAATTTACATCGTATTTATACAGTATAGGCCTTTGCTGTGTATTATAGTAGTTTTACTGACCTTGTTTTAACAGATCATTGAATCTAATAATGGCATTCAGCACTTTTTTCACTGTTGTGATATATTAACGACTAAGATCTTTTACTTCACTACACGTTTCATTGTTATTGTCATAAATGGAGAGTGCATAGCCATAAAAGCAACTGCTATAAAACGTAAGCTTCTCATAAAAGACCTTATTCCATTAATTCTTCTTAACCATACAACCTTCTTGTTGTGCTTGTGATTTAATAGATTTTTTTTTTTATTTAAAACAATATATTTTTTAAAATGAAAACATTGGGTTGAAGCTGCTGACGTGAGCTTTTTTGTACTTTTATTTGATTAAGAATGTCAAAAAAGTTCCCAAAATCATTTCATTTTTATTTACTTACTAGCAGAAATTTACCTGGCGTTTCTTGAGATTTTAAGACATCTCTAATGACTTTAAAGAATTTTAAGGGATTTTTTTTTAGAGATTTTAAGTGATTTTAAGGAATTTCAAGGTATTTATGGAATTAATTTGATTTTAAGGAATTTTATTTGATATTTGATATTGATTTGATATTTGAAATCTTTTGAAAATTTTTAAACTCTCTTGAATTCTTTTGAAATCCATTGAAATTCCTTACAATCACTTATCACTGAAATCTATAGAAATTTCTGAAAATCTCTGGAACATTATTTTAAAATCCGGACAACGCCGTGTAAATTTCTACTAGTAAATAAATAAAAATAAAATGATTTTGGGAACCTTTTTGATATTCTTAATCCAAAAAATACAAAAGAAAAAAATAAAATAAAAATTTTCGTCAGACTAGACGTCTAAAACTTCAACTCAATGATCCAATAGGGATCACGTACCGAAATTTAAAATGTCGATAATATTTAATTTCGGGAAATAAAAACTTCTATTACTTTAAATTTCGGGAATTTAAAATTTCGATGATTTTCAATTTCAGGAAGTTTAAATTTAAAATTAACACTCTTATTCGTCTTTTATCCCGCTGAATTCACATTTGCATCTTCATTGGGTAGTTTGTGCTTTAGTGCGAACCAAAGGACGAAGCCATGAAATGTTGAGAACATATGTGCACATTTGCATCGACTGCTGGCAAAAGAACGTCTTGAGCAACTTTACCGTCTTTTACGTGCTAAGTTCTTTCCCTCCTCCTTTTTTTCTTTACGCGACGGAAGGGCACGTTGCTTTTCGAGTGCGCTCAAGTTGAAAGCGGAAGGGTGCATAGACGCGTAAAGTGCAACTTCCGTTTGAAACGTCGAGGGATCTTAGGGATGTACGAGGGTGGCAAGATCTTGAGAAACGAGGGTAATGATATTCAAAGACGCTGAATAACGTCAAGGTGCACGTACTGAAGCTGAATGTCCCGTGATAGCAGGCGTGGGCGCGTGCAAAGTGTCGTAACCGAAGCCTACACCAAAAGTAACGTATTTCAGAAAAGTATAAGGTAGACAAAATTTTGCATCTGAAAGTTTCGAGGAGGGAGGTAGAAATCAATTTTTATATGGATTATTCCGGGGTTCAAAAGAATTTTTAACAATATCCCACGCTGTTTAAAAATAATATAAAGTTTCAAAAACTTTCTTTCAATATATATCGCATTGTGTTAATTTAGCTCTGAATCCCTGCACTGTAACAAATTCCTTTCACCCACGTGAAACTTGATAAAAAGTAATTTTCTATGTCTGCTTTAGGAACAGAAGTTTGAGATCTATGAAAAGGAACTTCGTGAAAGACGTTACTTGTAGGAGCTGCAAAAATCAAGAGGGAATTGAAGCTGAAGTAATTTATAGCAATGAATCTTAACTGTCCAAGTCGAAAATATTATAATTCTTTATATAAATAAGAACAAGGTGTCTACTGTGCGGAGGGAATCCGGCAATTGAAAAAAAATCAGGGAATTTTTCTTGACTTAATTTTTGATACTGGAAGTGGATTTATGGTTTGAAAAAACTTTTCCGAATAATCAATCCAAATATTAAATGTCTTATATAAAATCTCTTGAAAATTTTTAATTTAGTAGATACCCTGAAGAAGCTAATCAGAATTTTAATCGAGAAAAATGAACATGCAAATAAGTAATTATCTTCAAGGATCCTTTATTTCCAGCTTTTCTTAAACTCAGCAGTAATTTGAGATTTCAAACTTTTTTAAAGCAGAAGAAAGAATTTTCATGTCGCGGGAAAGCAAAACAAATTCCTGTATAAACGACTTATTCAGAACAGTTTACCCATCGAAGTCCAATCGCATTATAATAAGATATATTATATATTAAGCACTTTCATAAAGTGTCTTCGCGGGACAGAAGCAGCGATGCTGAAAAGTTGGGCCAAGTTTTAAAATTCCTGGAGTGTTGCTTCTAGAGCTTTCAGACGGCTTTCCAATCGTGCCTGTACTGTAACCGGGGCACTGTAATCCCTTTTCAAAGTTTAAAGTCACCGAGCGATCGCTAAGAGCTCAGATCACGTTACAAGGACAGGGTAGTATATAAAGAAGCATCGAGGGTGATATAGGGGAGGAGATAAATGCTGACTCATAATTTAAGATAGATAGTTGGTTGGCATGATATATATACATATATATTCGAAAAAATACTCAGCAGAAGCAGAAATCGCAAAAATAAAACTACAAAGTTTTAATCTAACTTAAAGCTCCTCTTGCTACAACGTTTTATCACAGAGTTTCCAGCTTAATTAATTTAATCGGAGTTTTGTAATCATCTAGTACATTGCTCTCAAACTCTAGACTCTTTAATAAGTTCAATATTTGATTGTATTCATTGAAATTGATAGATTTGTATAAAGAGGATTCGCGTTCCAGAGAGAACTCTTCCAGTAGAAAATATTCTTCAGTTTCCATCCTGGTATGTGCGCATTTCTAGTGGACTAATAACATACTCAATATTCGTACAAATATTATTTCATATTTTCCTCTGAGAGCTGTACTACTTTATAAATATCTTTGAATAACAGTATTGATGGGAATTCAGTTTGCATTTCTTTTCTGATCCCCTTCGACGACAAACTGAGAAATAGTATCGAGCGTAGCGATGGTTCATTTATCTTTCTTTGTAGGAAGTTGATTCGATTCCAATGCAATTCAGCAATGAAACCGAAGCAGGCTCGAAAGCTCCACGTCACAGAGAGGATCGCATTGAGAGTTGCGCGTCGAGATAACTCGATTAAACTGTCTGAAAGCTTCTTTCCGACGAACCAATTGTGGTAGGTGTACACGTTCCTGAATCAAAAAGAAAAGTATATAATATATACATACATTATATCTATCTTTAATATGTGTACACTGTACTCTGTACACGTATGTTAGAATGAAATAGAAGTTGATGTCAGTCGAGTGACTGCTTCGGATCAGAGGAAAGACACCCTTTAGGATTGCTTGATATATATGTTTGTATGATATCGCGGGCGTACGTCCAATACCGGAAATGTAAGTCAGCTTTCCAAGTTAAATAAATCGGCAGACGCGTCCTGTATCAGAGGACTATCTGATTATTCAATGTTACTGCCACTCCACCAGTACAGCATCGGTAGCAACAACTACCAAGGCCAGTCTCATCCTCGTACCCGTTTTACCCGTTTTACCCGTTTTACCTATCTGCTACATATGCCTGCCGCTGCTGCTGTATCAGCCACCGAAACCGGAAATACTGGGAGGGCAGAAACCAATATCCTGAGCGAAACGATGGGTCGCGGCATCGGCTTTTAATGTTGCTCCATACAGAAACAGGATACAAAACGAGGCTACACGTGGCCGGTCCTCTTTCCTCTTTTCGTACCTCAATAGAACTCTGCCTCTAGCAATAGGATATGCCACTGGGCAGTAAACCCAAATACAACAGGAAAAAAAAAGATCTATCCCTACATCACCCGGCTTTGCATGAAAAGGATCTTATAGCAAATGTATTCTACATTTTACCCATTCCTCATTAGAAAAAAAAAACTTCGAAAAACAAAAGAAACGCTTTTTCCATACAAAAAAGGCATTAAGAGTCTGTATAGAGTTATAAATGCAATTTTGGGAATATAAATACACTCTACAGTACCAAATTGGTGAAAAAGCTTGGATTTGATGCCAAAAGACCTGTGCAGAAATTTTGAGATAGGAAAACGTAAGGAAAACTGGTCAATACCTCATCAAGATTAAAAAACTATTCTGGATTTATTATTTGCAATTTATTCATAAGAAAAAGGCTCCAGAAGTGGCTTTGAATAATGTGGAATATCAATGTTTCAGGTGGTGCTGTCATCATGGTTCCCCCGACGAATCAAACGAAGCTGGAAGGTGAAAAGGTTCAGTTTTCCTGTGAAGCAAAGGCTCTACCGGGTAACGTGACAGTTCGATGGTTTCGAGAAGGTGCATTGGTAACGGAAGTATCGGCCTTGGATACCAGAGCCTCTGTCCGGATGGACGGTAGTCTTGTGATCAATCCTGTCAGTGCAGATGACTCTGGACAATACCTGTGTGAGGTTACCAATGGAATTGGAGAACCCCAGGCAGCTAGTGCTTATTTAAATGTTGAATGTATGTAGCGTTTAAGATTAAGACCCAACTGTCTTCTTTAAGGTTCAATTTGAATATGAACGTCAAATTTAATTTTTTCTATCTCCAGATCCAGCTAAAGTTACGTTCACACCGACCGTCCAGTATCTACCTTTTCGTTTGGGAGGAGTCGTCCAGTGCTACGTGAAAGCCAATCCCCCTGTACAATATGTGACTTGGACCAAGGACAAGAGGCTATTAGAACCGTATCAAACTAAGGATATCGTAGTTATGAACAATGGTTCCCTATTGTTCACTAGAGTCAACGAGAACCATCAGGGAAAGTACACTTGTACACCTTACAATGCTCAAGGCACGCAGGGTAGTTCAGGACAAATGGAAGTCCTTGTACGAAATCCACCAGTCTTCACTATTGAACCCGAACCAACGTATCAGAAAAAGGTCGGAGAAACAGTGGAAATGCACTGCGATGCTCAAGAAGGAGAGGGTACACAAAAACCCTCGATTACGTGGCAGAGAGTAAGATATTAAACTTAAAAAGCCTTTAGTGTTAAGAGAAACCTTTAATGTCAAAGGACACCTCTGAAGAGAGTTAAAACCTTTGTTTTTTGTTATTTGTCATTTCAGAAGGATGGATCTGGAATCCAACGAAATCGGGCAAAAATCGTCGGTGGTAATTTAACTATTGATAGTCTCCGACGTCAGGACTTTGGGTATTATCAGTGCGTTGCATCAAATGAAGTGGCGACTATCACTGCATCCACACAGCTGATAATCGAAGGAACCCAGCCTCATGCTCCGTTCAATATTACCGGCACCGCAAGTGAATTCTCAGTCAATTTGTCGTGGTCTCCAGGATACTCGGGAGGACCTGATTACAAGCAAGACTACACTGTTTGGTAAAACTATTTTCTTCATCAAAGAAGTATTTACAAATATTTACCACTGTGGTAAGGGTTTGAAAAGTGGGAAAGGCAGAAAGGGGATTGGAAATAGGGGTGAGAAAGGTGAGTGAGTCTATAATAAATCAAATTTGTATTGTGTTTAGGTACAGGGAAGCTAATACTGTGGAGTGGACTACGATACCAGTAACACCATCCGGCAGTACGTCTATGCCAATAAGCAATTTAACACCTGGTACTGCCTATGAGTTTCAAGTATTTGGAAAGAATGCTCTTGGCGAAGGCGTGCACAGCAACATTTTTACTATTAAAACACTTGGTAAAGTTTTTCAATTCTGAATTATTGTTTGTGATATCTTTGCGTTTTAGTAGTACTACAGAATATATCAAAATTTTCTCTACTAACATTTTACACATCATATTAACTGTTTCTGCTTCCTCTTCTCTTCTGCTGCTTAACACAGACGTTAGTTTTGTCGGGCATACAACGCATCCAACTCCAAGAGCGACGGAACAAAGTGGTAAGATTAATTTCACAATTTCTAAGATCAGAAATCGACTCAGGGGCAGAAGAGCCTTCCAGGGGCTCTGGTTTTAATCTTCTAATAAACCAGGGTTTTTTATAACATAAAATGAGTAAACTTACATTGTAAAAGTTAAAAAAACTTTTATCTATACCTTCGGAAACACCGGATTTTCGCAGTTTACGGTTACAAAACAGCCTTACACCAGAATGTTGGCTTCTTCTCACGAAAGGCTTTTGCCTTATTCCGAGTAAGTTCAATCCAAGTATCTCCGTCAGTTTGGATTCGCGGTAAAAGTTTGAAAGTTAGAAAAGCCTCGTCTCGACCATCAAGAGACGGAACTTCCATCGCATCGCGACGTATCGTATCGGAAAATCTATTGAGCTATTCGCTCTACTTCCTCCTTTATTTCCTTTTCCCAAATTCGCCGGTTCATTGCTCGATATTTGTACACAATCGTCTCCTCTCTTCTTCTACTCCTCTCTCTTTTTTCTCCATCTTGGTTTCTCAACACGTTTGTAAATATAAGTTCCACGTTTTCTTCATATCTTTCCAAGCATGCACCACGCTTTAAAAATTGGCCCGTTTCCAATAACTCGATTAAACGTCTAAAAAGATTGAAGTATAAGGTTTATGGTGACTTTCAGTATCTTTGTTTGGACTACTTTTTGATTTGATTGACTTGACTTGATTTGATCTTTGCTTGATTCATCAAATTATGATTTTTTTGTTCTATCATTTCAGACATCCTAGATTATAATTCCCTCGTATTTCCGACTGATTCGACTGGGAACACCATATATCCGCGAATCATGAGACCCAAAGGTATCGTTTTACTGTTTTTTAATTTGCTTTTACTATTTAATAAATTTTAAATTCCACATTATCCAAAATAGGATTAAACATTATTGCGTTGGATGGTGATTGGGGTGAAAATTTAAGAGATACCGTAAAAAAAGGAGCTTTGAAATAGAACCTGTAAAAAATTTTAATCCACTTAAGCTATTAGTTCCTCCTGAGGGCGAAAGCATGAGAAAGTTAAGGGAAGGAAATAACTTGATACATTTTAAACGCGCCAAATTGTTCGACACAATCAGGACGCTAATTCCGCAATCGCGCTTTAATACTAGGGTCAGTAAAGCAGTGGAATCTGAATGCCGTGCAGCGCGTTTATATCGCGACCCATCGAAAATCAGTTTATCCCACGGAACGAAATTTCGTTATTCCGAACTCGTGTCGCTACTCGTATATTACGCTTTTTGCATGCTCGTGCCACTCCTACTTGTTGTCCCTTTTTTTCCTTTTTTTTTTCTACTGCCATTCGTGCTCGTCAGTCGCCTGAACGTTTGTCGATTCTCTACATACAACATCGGTGGTCAGCATATCCGAATTGGCACCCTGTATATGAAAAGTCCCATCATCGTGCCGGAAGTATACGAACACCACATTTGTTCGCGCTTCGAAGCGAAAAGCAGTCTGTATGGAATATCTGATGCGATCACCATGTTAAAGTGGACCCAATTCAATTTCTAAAAAGTCTGTTCCAAAAATGTTCAATATTTGAAAATGACTGAATAATATATGTAAAAGAGAAAATGAGAGGGAATTATTATATTTTAATCTGCAAAGTTTTAATCCAAATAAAGCTGGATACTCTACTGCTTTTTAAAATTTTGATAACACGTTGTGAATTAAAACAATATTCCCCAATTTACTCTTATGTAAAATTCTGTTTATTTTTCCATTTATTTATTTTTCCAATTTATTTTCTCATTTATTTATTTTTTGGTTTGCATAGAGGGTAGGTAAATCCTCCGTGTGTTTCACAATTTTTCAGATAGATACTTCTCGCGATTTTCCCATTTATTCTCCCATTTATTTATTTTCTGGTTCACATAGAGTGAAAGCAAATCCTCCGAGTGTTCTAAAATTTTTCAGATACTCGTGATTTTCCCAATATATCGTCCTCTACTCATGCACGTGAAACCGCTAGACTGCTTAATTAATTCGCTCCCACCGCAATGAAAACCGCGAGCTTTATGAAGTATTAAAAAAGAAGATTCACATTCCATTTTAATAATCATGAGCTTGTGAACTTGATAATAAATAAAAGATGCAAATATTTTATGAAAACGTATTACTTTTAGTCAAAATTAATTAACTGAAAGGGTGAACTTCTAAAAAGGGAATACCTCAGATTAATTTGATAATTACTGCATTTACGTATTTTGATGCGCTGATTACGAAAAACCATTCTAAAAATCAGTTTTATGAGCGCATCAAAATACATAGGTATACGCAGCTTGAAGGAAATTCGAGGTACTTCCTTTCCGGAAGTTTATCCACTGAAAAGTTGTGTGCTTTCATAACTTTCATGAATCTCCCACATGCAAAATTGTTTTGCTGGACATGTAACTAAATCCGTTTGAGAGTTTGCGTATTACTCTGATTTTCAAATGGTAAAGAAAATATTGCTTCTAAATTTTGATGAAAAAGTGAGTCGAGTACTATTTGTCGATTCTTCCCAAACATTCATACGTGTGAGAGCTTTTTTGTAATGTTCACGTATAAAAGTTTACCTAGGCCGCTACAATATCGAAAAAATGGAAGACATAAAAGTGGCAGAAGCAGCAAGGCTTGCTCTCGAATGTTTGCCTTTGCTTATTGAAAAAAATAACTTTTCCCCGCCGATATGGGCAGACCGTTATAACGCTTGTAAAACCTTTTATTGACGGTTATTGTGTTATTTCAGTGCCATGGTGCACCCATTAGTAATACGCTCGCGGACCAACTTGCATCGCATCGACGCGCTATTCCTATTGGCGTGATTCAATTAAACGCTTACTGCTGGATATTTTTATGTTTGCATAAACATTATCGTATATTTAAACACGCACCTGTTTTTATCGCACTGGCAGGACAATATATCGCCACAAAGTTGCTCTTAAGTCGCGTGTACTCGGACATTTTCATATAATTTATTGGGACTGGAAAAAAGGCGAGTGGATTCGTTTTCTAATCGCAAAGGAAGAAAAAACGCATTTGAAAAGGTTTTTCATCTGCATTATTTTTCTCCATGTGCGAATACATAAAACAAAACTTGATTATATTAAAACAGTAATTTTCATTCGCAGTTTTAAATTAAAGAGAACAAAGAATGTACATTATTTATTCTGTTTATTTTACTCCACACGACGTGATTGTGATGTATGAATATTATATGAATAGAATTTAATTAGTTTCTTGAGTAATTGAAGCGTGCTAGGGCAATAATGCTTTATGAAACAACAAATTGTTTCATAACCGTGAGCATTGTTGCGGTGCACGTTTCAATTATTAATTTAGCGCATTGGACATTTATTATTAATTTAGCGCATTTATTAGATTGATGATTATATTATTTTGTTTGCCAGGACCAAAACCAGGTCCACCGAGGAACGTAACAGTCAGAGAGGAGGAGAATGGTTTCATTATTTCTTGGCAACATCCAGCGGAAAAGACCCATCTTGTGCAGTACTACACCATTAGATACAGAACGGATGGACCCTGGAAGGATCTGAACAAAGCACGAATCCGACCCGAAGATACTTTTTATTTAGGTAAAAAAAAACAGATCAAATGAAAGATAAAGATACATCTAAGATTAATATGATATTTGTTAGTTGTGATCCGTTTTATGACATTTTTTTTACCTTAACTAGTGAAAAATTTGGTGGGAGGAAGGACCTATCACTTTCAAGTCTTTGCCAATTCTTCGACAAATTATGGGGCAAGTGAGGAGGTAAAATTCCCAGTGCCGGCTCGAGTGAAGCATAAAGCGATAACCGCTGGCGTTGTGGGCGGTATTCTCTTCTTCATCGTAGCCATCATCCTCAGCATATGCGCGGTAAAAATATGCAATAAACGGAAGCGACGAAAACAGGAGAAAGGTATGAAGCCCTGTGGCTACTTCAGTTCAAACACCTTGCCCGCTTATGCCGGCACCTGTGCTCCTGGAGTCGTTCCTCTCTTCGTTAACAATATTTTTTATTCATTGATCATTCTATCATTCATTTTTATTCTACTTCACCATCATCCATCGTCATTATTCATTATATCTACAGATTGCATTCTACAATTTATGGATAACTACGAAAGTGTTGACAACTGCCTATCTTTTTCCATTCATGAGTTTTTTCAATCTTTATACTGTCAGATAGAAAAGGATAGACAGCATTGGGCACTGTGATGATGATCATGAGTCCAAAATGATAAAAGGAACTGGATATATTTGGAGAACGACGACATGGTATCGCAGGGGCTAGGCAAGCATCTGAAATCTGAGCATGTTTGTTTTTAACATAATTTTGTAACATTATAGAACTGCTTTCAGCGTATAACATGGTGGCCTGCCGGGTCACTGACGCTCGCAACGGCGCAGGGCAGGGGCCCCAAGGAACAGTGCCTTTAAAAAAGTGAGTCTCAACCTTCAAGACTTCTTTGCTTCTCATAATAATCAAGTTAAAGTCTCTTTTATGATCTAAATTACGATATGTATCTTAAGAATTTAGACAGATCTGGTCACATTTGCTAAGAATTGTACTAACGTTAAAGAAGTTCAGTTAAGTTATTCAGAAAATATTTAAACATCTCAAAGTCTTACTAGCAAATGCGACTTGGAAGTTATTTAGGAATAGGGAAAAATATAGTTATGAATAAGTCCCCGAGTAATAGGCGACAGAAGCACCGTAAATGCGAAAACCTCTCACGAGTGATAATAGAAAAAGCTGTAATTTGAGATGATCGAAGATAAAAGAGAGCAAAGCTCCCTTAGACAAACAATGACCCGAAAAGTCTTCAAAACCCTTTTATCTTCTCGTCTACATAACACTAAACTCTTAGTTGCATTTAGAGACCGGCAGACCTTAACCGCACCAGCAGAGGTATTTTGGACGAGGTTTTGGAGAACGACCTAACTCACTTTGGTAGATACCATATAGCCTGTCACTGACGGACGGCATACTCGTTCTTGCCTCATACTTTGTCAAGTCTAGAATTCTATTTTCCTCGAATACACGCTATCTGAAGGATGAAATCACATCGATATATAGCATTGCGTCAATTCGAAAAAAAGTGAAACCAGTACTCGTCACAGAATTATTATTTGAACGGCATCCAAAAGTCCACAATACGACTGCAGCGATGCCTATTCTGGATTATGACTTTGTTTCTTAATAGCATTTCGACATCATATCGTGTTATGTTATTTGAAATTCCGCAGACCGGAAATTTAACGAAAATATAAAGTATTTCTTCATTTAATCTGCACTCTTATTTTCTTTCCTTGCAAATAAAATATCACATCTTTTTTCTCTGCACTCGGGATTTTTTCGTCACATTACTTTATACATTATTTACCGATCGTACATATCCAGAACGGGCTGTACGGTTCAGCTACTGCCTGGGAATCATTCTGTAAGTCTGAAAAGAAATTTTGCATTTTAAAAATTAGGATAATGTCAAAATAACGTGAGAGAATAAATTGATACGCGTCGAATTTGAATTCAGAAGAACTCATCGGTGGCAGTTGCTCGTCGTGGATGATTTCTCTAAAAATAAATCATAACTTTCCAATCAATGTCTCCAATCAAGTGAGAACTGTTAAAGATTTGTGAAAATTGGCAATCCAAGAAAGAGCGACTTGCAGCCGTGCCAGTCGATGGGAGAGAATCAGACTCGGCGTGTTGAAGGGGACAAGTTATATAATTTCTGTTGATTAGAGAAGCATAAGTTTGTTGTTGGACTGTTCTCGAATCATGGCTCGACACACAACATGGTGTCTCTTGTCCTCTGTGTTCTGTAGGTCGACAAACTTAAACGCGTGCGGCGAGTCAGTGTCGACGCTGACCCGTTGCAGCCCGTTGAATCCGCAACCACAACCTCTTCATCAACCACTTCCTACGCAAGTAACCCCCGGCAATGCCACTTCGGAGCAGGTCCACGAGGCCCCCCCGAATCGTGATCGTGATCATCACGCACTCCATCTCGATAACCGAGATTACGAGAGCGTATTTATCATAGAGAGGCGGAACAGTAAGCCTAACATCCGCTAGCCAGACGAGTCAGTACCCAGACCAGTCCCAGATCGACCCGACCAATCGATCGATCAAAACGAAACAATTTTTGCGGTGGGATACATCACCCACTATTTTTACTACTGCTACTACTACCACTACTACTATTACTACTATTACTGCTACTGCTACAACCACTACTTTACTATAACTACTACCAACCACTACTACCACTGATACTGTTCGAGACCATTCTGTTCTTCAATGTGACCTGCTAGGACTAATCTACTACTTAACTACTGTATTACCACTCAACTACTGCTACTATCATCATCACCACAACTACCACTACCTATCTGCTACTACTTAGGATGATTGTCATGAGTGTAGATGAGATGAGCAATACAGGCAAACCGCTAGGACTCACTCGATCATCCAGTCAGTACCCTACCTTCGTTCGGCGGGATAGGGAGTACATAGATAGACGAGACAAAGTAGCCTTTTCCAAGATGCTTCAAGAGTAATCGATCGTTTTGCTTGCTTTTGTCGCACCATTATCATTGCTCTAGTCTCAAGTATCATCTTATATCTCAAACGTTTCTTTGCTATTCAATAGATATATCTCACTCACCATCATATATCTCACTGTTCACCATCTCGTTTTCTTGTCCAACCTTCTTACCGACTCTTTTCACTCTCACTCTAATCATCACTCTCTTCATTTACCTAATTTTAACTTAATCACTCTGCCAGGGGGGCGATTATGTAACTTTTCACTTACATTTTCACTTTCGCTTTTTGATTTTCAATTTTTTCAAATATCTGGTTGACTTTTTCTAAACAACTTTTCTTGGCCTTTGTTAGGCACTAAATTATCTCCGGAATGGACTTTTGATTTTTTTAAAAATGGAAAATTCGATTTTAGAGAACCTTTTTTAACTCTCATTTACATATAATTTAGCAAACTTTTGAAATTATTACTCTTTTTAAGTATTTTCTTGAATTATATAAGAAAATTTACCCACATTATATTGAATAAATTACCTACAATGCGGTTCGCATCTTTATTTCTTATTTGTTGTTTTCATGAAAAACTTGAAAAACTTTAGAACTTAAAAAACTTGTAAACTTGAAAACTTGAAAAACGACGAATAACAAATAAATAGGCGAACCACTTACAACACGTCAGTGACGTTTAAAATGCCAAAATTGAAATTCAAGTGTATTTTGAAAGACTAAAAATCAAAAAATGGAAAACCAAAAAGTGAAAGTGAAATTGAAAGAGAAAAATTTCATAATCGTCCCCCAGTTTTCTCCACGTAGAAAATACTCGATCATCTCCAATCCACCATTTATTTGGAGATCATCGAGTTTGCCTATTTTGATTCTTAACTCCTTACTGCACAACATCTTTGAAATTACTTTTTCTCAATAATTTAATTCGAAAATAATGCGTAAGGAGTTACTATCTGGTATGAGAGTATGCGTCTTTTATTCTCGACGTTTTATATAATATTCTTTTCTTTACACGTATTTACTCATTCTCACGTTAAAAATTCCTTCACCATCTTTTTTTTTTCTTTGAGTCGTAGTCTGCCGTAGAAGTTAAAAAGACACTTAAGTCTCTTCAGCTTCGAACGTAGAAAATCAACGAAAATAATTTTGTATCGAAAAAGGAATTATAAAATGAATTTTTTTTTTAATTTTCAACATCACTCATAAACATTGATAAATATTCTCCCCATTCTGTAAAAAATTGTATATCTTTCGTTATTTGCTCTAATGACTTGTGGCTTTATCCTGCAGAGAATTACAAGTTTTAGTCTCAAAAAACTTGTTATTTAATAAAATCTATTTGTTGTTCTTTTTTTCTTTCTTTTATTTCTTTCCTTTATCTTTCTTTTACGAATCGATTGATATGAAAATCTCATTTTCGTCAAAAATTTGACCTTAGTGTCTTTTTAACTTGTACAGCAGTAGTGGTATGCAGCAAATTTTTCGGTAACACTTTTCTCGATTAAAAAGATACCATTCGATATCATTATTTGTTGAATCAACTTTAATTGAATGGTCCTTGAATTATGCGATTTTTTATCGATTTATAGAAAGCTATAATAAATAGAAAAATCGTATATTATACAACGAATTTTAATTAAGTTTGATTTAGCTTCGTGACTTATCAAATCGCTTCATTCGTTGCTTATGGCGACCTCATAAGACGCATGCAGCTAATGCATCGCTAAAGCATAAGTAAAGCACGATAATTTCGAAGTTAAGTTACTTCACGACATTATCGAGGTTGGCAGATATACCACTAAATTTTTCTAGAATCTTCAAACATTAAGAATTTAGTCACAAACATATTAAATGTTCGATATTTGACTGGTTTTTACCTTTAAATTAATATTAAATAAAAAGCCCTGCTCATGAGCAAAAAATTGATCTTGTCAGTTAATTTAATTAATGTCTTCTTTATTGCTAGCAATTACTTTAAAATATTTTCATGATTTCGAGATAAAGCAATATTCCTTAAAATATTTAAATTCATCAATAATCAAATAAACTTTGCGAACCTTGGTACCCTTTTTGAATACTTGGAAAATTTTTAAAAAAGCCATTTAAATTCGCGAAACTAGCGGATTGCTATGTGACTCTAAAGTTTTATGTTTTTCTTGGTTCTTTTCAGTTTGTCAATACTAGAAGACTCATAAAAAACACACAAAAACAGTAATAAAAGTAGGTATACATATACCCATTGAACCTGCGATACACCCAGATACAATTCCCTTTTTTCTGTTTATCGTTCATTTTTTGCATAATACCTATCATTGTACAACCTTTATTGAAACCAAATAATCGATAGGTTTCTTTACCGTTCGGACATATTCCACTCCGTTCTATTATAGATTATCGTCTGGGCTACTTGATCCACTGAAATATAACTTTTTACATTTATAAAAACATTACTGATGGGATCTAATTTTAAATTCAGGTATTATTATTTTCTTTCCGGAATTTTCTATTTCGAAAACTTTTATTTTTCGGGAATTTTAAACTTCGGGAATTTTATATAATCCCAATCTGATATCAAAAATATAGATTTACATCTAAAAGTGGATCAAGTAGGTTTGATATTGATATCTCGGCTGTACCTTGTAGGTTTTATATTTTGTGCTTTAAGCTTTATTTAGTTACATTTTTCTTTAAGTGCAGTCGTAAAATTTAAAAAAGAAGCTAAACTTCATTTTCTAGATCTTCATTCCCATCTAAATCTTCTTCCTAATTAAAATAAATATGATTTCACTACATATTTCCAATTTAATAAAAGAAGATCTAATCTTCATACTTTTTTGAACTTTGAAAATTCTATTAATTGTAAGAAAAATGTTTCTCGGATTGCAATATGGGTTGATCAGGAATCAGTCTGGGTCCTAATGGGTCCTAACCGCTATTTCTTCGTAGTGTTTTATATATGTTTTTATAGAAATATTTCTGCGTTTTCTTGAAACTCCCAAAAACACCACTTTATCCAATTTATGTGTTTCATATTTGTTTTTTTAACATTTGTACTTCGCTCCAATGTTGAATAACCACTCTTTAAACTGAAATAAGATCTTTCCTTACGTGAATGAAACATAATCTACTCGCTGTAGATTACACATTAACACGTGACATATCATATATCTATTTACTCCCTAACACCACCGCCTAGAAGTAATGTTCGGTTATTTAGAGTTATATTTATTATTATTATTATTATTATCATTATTATTATGATTCTTATTATTACCAGAATTGTTTTTGTGAATGTAATCGTTGTGTTACAACATTCTCTCTCCCCCATCTTTCCTTGCTGCCGGACCCGAAGGAGCAGAAAAGGTGACAAGTTTCGGTGCACCTAATTCCACGATTGCTATCACAAAAAAAAAGAAATTAAACTTCAAAAATGTGGAACAAACTTTTATGAGAAAAAAGATTCACTGTCCTCCACCGCATAACCCTCCTCAACCCTAAAGTCACCCCCAACCACAGTATCGCACCGGAATGCGCATGAGCATGCATCCCAGCCTGCAACCGTTATTATTATCCGTATTAATTATTATAATCGTATGTTTACCTAATTTCATTTTGTTAATTAACGTTGCGTCAGTGTTGCACGTAATTGTTGTCTTTGTGCTGTTCGAAAAGTGCAGGAAGGCATTCAACTTAAAAATCAATCTTGAAGTCTTATATTATATCTTTCTCAATTTCTTCGATCAATTTTCTTGGATCAAATGTCCCAGATCAATTGTCTTGGATCAATTGTCTTTGCCTTCTTCTACAATCCATTCAGCACACATCAGACCCTCCACTTCCCATACTAACGCTCTTTCTCCATATTATAGACCTAGACAGAGCCGAGTACCAGGTCTAAGTCTCTTAAGAGAGATCTTAAATGCTGATACACCCGACTCATCCCGAGGTCGTCCCCTGGGTAAAATTTCACGGGCCGCTGATGGCCGCTTTGTCATATCGGACTCGGCGCTCAGCTCAGCCAACAACAGCATTCTAGACGCCTCGAGTAGCGACGATGGTGGTTTTCTACCTAAAACTAGACTGAAGTCATCCTGGAGGCAGCCGCTGGTTGGTATGAGTCAACTCAGTCTCAGGTCCGACGGAAGTGGCGTCTCGATAGGCGTAGTGCAACCTGGACACCTTGGCTCAGTGACTCCCGTCGTCAGACAGCCGACGATATGCACAATATCATCGCCAAGGTTCCTTGCGAGCTCGCCGAGCGGACCCCAGATTCCGTGGACACCTGTCTACCTCAGCGATCTCAGCTCCGTGCGACAACCATCTTCCGGGGAACGTTCCTTTCCAACTCCACCTGGCTACGTTCAACTGAGAAGTGTCCATCAGCGTTACAGCCAGGAGCTGCCCTCTCTCAAAGCGATCCATGCCGAATCGAGGAGGTTTGTGCCGGTTCAACCTCTCGCTACATCCTCGCCACCACAAACGGCTGGAAGACCCAGGGCCAGGCTACCACCCAGACACGCCAGACACGCAAGGTCGGCACCCGAACTAGCCGCCTCACCTGATCTCGAGACGTCTCCGGAAAGCAGGTCCAGCAGTTCCGGCTTTGGTAGCAAAAACACCTCGCAGCAGAACCAGAGTTCCAGAAGCGGTAGCACAGTAGCAGAGTGGAGACCACCTCCCTACAGGCCGCCACCACCTCCACTTGTAGGCAGGTGGTTGGAGCTTCAAAACCACGGTTCTAAGGCATCTCATACTCACATCCAGAACGCGGTTGATGCCGGAAGTGTCGATGGCCACTACGAATTTGACCCAGTGTCCTGCACCCCGACGCCAACGTCTGCTTCCACGCCGACGAGAGAAGAGCGACCTCCGGCTCATCAAATGCACACGATACACATGCCACAAATACATCAGGTCCACACTGTTCATCATCAGCCGACCAGGTATTCACGGGACAACATTGAAGCGAGGGTACAAGCAATGAAGGCCGAATTTCATCAGTTCCGACAGAGGCAAGCTAGAAGAAAACAGAGTGTTCATTTAGAAAGCGCTTGCTGATCTTTGGTGCTAGGTTTTTAATGAGAATAGGTTGCTGTTCGATACCAGAAATCCATCTACGACATGATCTCAATAACGAGGCGCGATTATCTAAATATGTAAGAATTTTACGGTAGAATTTATTACTTGAAGATTTGTTGCCTCGACTAAGGAGCATTCGAGACACGCTGTCGTCCCTGGTGTGTCAAACTTAAAGAAAAACGAGTTTCCATCTTCACTGGTCATATTTTACTCCGCGCTTTAAGAAGCAATAATTTATATACCGTTGACTGACCAGTCAAAATTAGGATCTGTTTAATATTCAATGAAAAACACATGTGAAATGTTTTCGACGGCTTAGCGAAAACATTACTGATCACGAATGGACAGGACATACAAACGCTCCAAAGAAACTGTACCAGTTACGTACTGTATATCTTTTAACGACGAAGTCATAATAACCTAATCTTAAACTGTAAGTAATAATTATTAATGAAGAAAAAAGAAAACACTCAAATAATTAATGATGAGCAATGGACTCTAAACGTGATATTAGGCCGAAGCTTGCCTCGAGATTGCTTAAGGACTCACTCGTATTGCACTGCCTGTCTAGGGTTTCGCTAGCAACCCAACATATTATCGGCACAATAATTTTTCTTAAGCAACATAACGAGAATAAGTATCGTTCTTTAAATTTATCCCGAAGTCGAACTGTGGCGAATGTGGGCATATTAAAGTAGCGGCGTCTTTTTCTGACGTTGTTTGTTGGACTATATAGCAGCCTTGTGATGCATCATTTTCACGTGCCATCGAATACGAATTTTTACACGATCTAAATACTGTTAAAATGTATAGGAAAATTCTCGTCAGCCGCCTAGAGAGATGTACTCTCATCGATAAGCTCACATTAATGAGTCAAATGGAACACATTCGCCCAAGTGCGACTCTCTCGGTACTTGTATACTCGAAAATAAGAAGAGAAAAGCATACCTCTAAAGGTACACGAAATGTTCTCAGTAACCCACCTAATTTTCACCAAACGCATTGTATCAAATCATCATCGAGGTCAGAAGCTTGGAATGAGAATTTTTGGGATACAATTTTTAGTATCTTTTATTGCACCAGCAAGAAATATGAAATTAAAATTCTTGCTCAAAGTTTAATTTGGGGATCACGTAGATTTAACGAAGTTCAACATTTCCGAAATTGAAAATCATCGAAATTTAAAATTCCTAAAGTTAAATATTCCCAAAATTTAAAATTCCTGAAATTGAAATTTTCTGAAATTAAAAATTCCCGAATTTCAAACAAAAATTTTGAGGATTTTCAATTTCGAGAATACTTATTTTTTAATAACTTCGGCAATTTTAAAATTCGATGATTTTCAATTTCGCAAATTTTAACTTTTGATAAATTCTCAATTAAGTGTAAATTAAATTCGGTGATCCCAATTAAATATACGAAAATTTTTCGTCCAAGGAATCCAAGTTTCACAATATCTTCTGAAAGAATCAAGAAAGATGGTTAAGCTTTATAAATTTGGACTTTCATAAAACGTTGCGTTCGCCTTTTTTGCGATATCTCAAAAGTTCTCGAGCCATCACGCCCACGAACCTCAAGTACATTTTAATTTTTTTTTATAGTACAAATAATTATTTATATAAATATACATACTATCGTTAGTAAGTAATTAGCAAAGACTCTACTCACGATTCAACTATACTTGGTATAAAAGCAGACAGGATGCGCTGTGGAGAAAGAACTGTACAGTCCAGGAATGCAACTTGTATTATTAATTATTATTAAGAGAGTGCAAGTGAACGAATGAGCGAGTGAACGTTTTAGTAGAAACACGAAGAGCAATTATAATAAAAAAAAAAGAAACAAAACAGTGATGTAACAAGCGGAGACGACACAAAGAGTACCAATATTCTAAAGTAATTCTAATAATTGAATTAACAATTTGATAATTAATTGATATTGTAAATCGTAACGATGTAGCGTGTAGTGAATTAATCAACGAGACGACGAAGACAGGCAAAGGGCTGGAGATAGATTTTTAATATGAGACGACCGAGGATACTCGGTCATTGCTGTTGTAAAATATTAATTATTAATGCATAGTTAAAGATAATATGTACTGAATGTTCGTGACTCTCAGACGCAGTTCGACCCTTTACGGAAGAATTCATATTTATTTATTTTATTCAACATGTATTGAGAATATATTGGAAGAAAATTTAATGAAAATATACTAAAATCTATTGAAAGCAAGAGTAATGTTATTTATATGAAAAATACTCTATTTTACAATTCATGAATCTTGTTATTACTAATTGTTGTTATATATAACTTTTGAAAATTTCAATAATCAATAACATCGATAGTTATTTATTTTAGAACTTATTTTTTTAAATTTAATATTTGTAAAGTGTTTGTAAAGGGTCAGAACAACGTAACCGATCTGTCCGAAGGAAATGTTAGCTGGAATGAATTGAGAGACAATAGAGGTGTATATTACCGTAATGGCTAAGCTATTTTAACCGATTTACCATTTCAATTCTAAAATATCCAATTTTCGAACGAGGAAATCATTTTAAACTATGAACTTAAGTTATAGAAATAATTGATGGTGCTCTTTTCTCGTAACGAGCACTGACTATTCGTCTCGAGCTTCTTCTTTAAAACCTAGAGTTCAATCATGTAAATAAAAATTACAGGTAGAATTTACAGACGCATTCAACGCTCAGGAAATCTACGTCGCGTATTATATATGTAATCATCGTATAATGCACAATTTTTTTTAATTAAGCTAATATAATTACGTGAGAGGTGCGCAAGAATTTTCAATTACGTCGGGGAAATTGTACATTAATCAGCATCAATTTTACGGTAATTTACATCACTAGAAAAAAAAAAGCGTCGGCCGAGCGCCTCCATCAGCCGTCGCATCGTTTTCGCGTCGTCGCCACGTCTAAATAAGCGATAAGCGATAAGCGTGTAAGTAACATGTAGATATATCATAGTTAGATACAACGATCTCAAAATGACGTGGATCGCTAAACCTTATGGTCACTGTATTAAGAGTATATGCATAATTACACAGAGAGACGAAATATGCATTGAGTACCGCGCAAGAAGAAGAACGACTATGGTTGAATCGTGAATCGATTTTGACGATCATTCAAAGTATTTTATATTTCTGCGACTTGATTTGATCGATATTATCAGTAATTTTCAACAACAGCTATCTCTCTTTATTCAACTTATCACCATACGGGTGTTTTGTTGTCTATTTGATTGCTTCGACCACCTTGGTTATGAGGACTGATCCTCGAATCTTTCGTACAATGATTTCCCACCTACTTCCGTACCTGAAAGCCATTTTTGTGACGTTCTTCGAAAAACTGTATTAAAGTGCATTAGCCGTTATAAAAGGCACCACGCAAGATTTCTTTAAGTCAAAGTTCCATGTATTTAAAATTCTAGATTAAAATTTTTGAGACTTTTTTGAGACCTTTTTTTTTGAGATTTATTGAGAGACTTTTTTTGAGTCATTTGTTTCCTAGGATTGTAAAAATAAGAAAGTTTTTCTTAAAGGAACTTTGCCTGAGTGTTATTACAGACTGACTATGTGGTTAAGAACGGCATGTTGTAATTATTACAGAGAGGCTGTATATCGAACAATGGGCTTCTCCAGTTTTCCATTGTTGTATTTATTAATTTTTTTTTAACGAGCGTAAGGAAGCGTTTCGACCAATCACGTATCTCATGGCTGACGGGTACAAATATTTCAGCAGTAGCTCTGTACCGCTTCGCACACGTGGGATCAGTTTTAATTTTCGCGGCAAATATTTGCATAATCTCCATTTCGATTTATAATAGCGTCTCCGCATTTTTTAATTATTGACGAGGAACTGAAAATCTGTCAAAAGCACGCGTGATGATACGTGACAGAGCTAAATGCGAGGTTTAAGTGATCGTGTTGATATTATGCTTACGGTTATGAAGATTATGATTGTGGTTATGATTATTATTAAATGCACTCTCACGCAACTCTTAAGAAGAGAATAATCGTTTCCGTCGATTTCCTCTCCCAGTACAAGTTTTTATTTAATTATTATTATTATTATTTCTTAAGTAAAATATGTTTGTATATTTGCAATTTATAGTGACATAGATATTCACTTTATTCGCTTTAAGCGCTGCTTTCTTGTCTGACTTGCGATTTAACAGCTTTTCGTTTTTCATTTCTTCACATCGATCTTGTGTTTCCAAATTAACAATGTATTTACATTTTTTACACTAAGTCTTCTTTCTAATTCGGAATTTTTCAGTTATTTTTCTATCAAATCCGTACATTCTCGCGACTACGAGAACTCCAAGGCGTACTAACTTAGAACAAATTGTAGGCAATTTATTATTAAACGAAATGAAAAATAAAGCGACATTTGAAAGAAAAATCAAGATACCATGAGTTATTAATATCCTCTCATTTAAGGATCACGTAAATTGCAAATTAAAATTTTCGAAATTGAAAATCATCAAAATTTATAATTCACAATGTTGAAAATTTCCGAAATAGAAAACTTCTGAAATTTTAAATTTCGATAAATTTACATGATCCCCTCATTTATACTCTGCAACTGATTTTCTAGAAGGAAAAAAAGATGCAATTTTACTACTTTTAAACTTGTAAAGTCGTTGAAAAGACTTTTATTATTAGGTAATAGAATTATAAATTATATTATTATAATATACAATTATATATTAATAAAAAACTTTTATTTAGAATCTCGGCGAGTAGTGAAGTAAAAGATTGCACGAAGGGCATCGAGAGCATGATAATTTACGCAAGACGTCTGAGGATTTGATTGGAATGAATTACAATCATTTCATGATTTCGTACTTGCCATTCGCAACGAGAGGAATGCGTTAAAATTAGAGCGCCACTTGATTATTTATCCTGCGAATTTACATAATGTGGTCTACTCCACATATCTTTTATGCTTTGGGACAACAACTTTTTGCCGAAAAACCAAAATACCGAAAATTCTAATTCCCAAAAATTCAAATTACTGAAAATTTCAAATTATCGAAAATTTTTTATCAAAATTTCTCTTCAACATTCCTCTAAAATATTTAAACACAAGTTTTGAACGAAAATTTGTAATATTTTTTGAAAAACAGTAATATTATTTTTATTCTGAGTATTGAAATTTCGGGACTTTGCATTTTTCGAGAATTTGAATTTTCGGCAATTATTTTTGTATTTTTCAGTATTTTTGCACATTCGAAATTTTGGTTTTTTAGCAAAAAGATTTTTTCCCAATTTTTCGACTCAGACTCTTCATTAAATAATGGAAAGGTTTCTTGCATCTCGTAGAAGGTGAGAGAAGAAATTGATCTCTCTGCGGGATGAAATAATGCAATGGGGTATCATTATCAGCACATTATTTCCAGTGAACCAGTCTCGTCCAATCCTGAATCGTGATCCATGCGAATAGGTCCATTATCTCAACAGCGTGACAAGGCTGTAGGCAGTCTACTAATGTACCAAGGGAAGGATGTGACGTAATCTGAGGTCACCCACGCAAACGGCGTTCGACTACCGCGTACCTCCACGTCATGGCATTTAAAAAAAAGATGTTTCAATTATTTTTCTCAAATATGTATCGAAACCACTGCGACTAATTTCTTTATGATTTAATCTGTTAATTTCATTGTAATGCGTTGTGGTATAAAAAATTAGAGTATTATACTTTTTAAATTCTCTTTTTTTTAAAAACTGTTCAAAAACAACGACTTATTGTTGCAGCAGAAATGGAATCAAATAGTGCGAGTCGGAAGTGGAAGTCTTCATTAACAGAGTACCGTAAGTCATAATTGCTCGCGTGGGCGGATAAATAAAGTGTCAATTGAGAGATGGGCCTATCTTTGTTTAGTTTTCGTCTTTCTATGAGCGAATTCCTTCATTTTATTTCTTCCAAAAAAAAAAGAAATGCAGATATAATGTTATACACTCAGAAAACACATTCTGTGGATTAAAAAAAGTTTTTTTGATTCAAAGAAATTTTCTTTAATGTGAAGAAATATTTTTTTCTTCTTAATTACGGAAGCTCAACATTCTATTCTCCATTTTACTCAACGAAAATTACAGATGAATATTTTTTCGCTCTTTAGCGCTAATATTTTTTCAAATATAAGACTGCATACAGAGCGAAAAAATGTTTAATTTTGATACTTTTTGCATAAAATTTAATATTTTCATTTTACTTAAAAAATATTTGAATTAGATATTTTATGGATCTGTACGCATAATTCTGGTTAAAAATTGATTAATTGTACAGAAGGAAAAAATTCCAAATTTAATATTTGTTGAGTAAAATGAAGAAATAGAATTTTTAGATTCAAAGAAATATAATAATGAGCAAAGAATATGAGCTCGAATTCCTTTTGAATAATGCCGGTATTTTAAGAGATTTCATAATTAATTAATTAATTAATTAATTTCATTTTAATTTCCTTAAAATTTCTTGAAGTTCCTTAAAATCAAATGAAATTCCTTAAAAGTTTTTTTGATATTCCTAATCTAATAAAAGTAAAAAAAAAGCTCGTCAGAGATTAGAAATCAGCAACTTCAACCCAATCGTCCCAACAATTTTAGGGAATATTTCCAATATTCCCAAATAAATTTATTATAGTGAATATTCTAATCAAATCATGTATTATTCAAACTGGAATATTCAAACTTGACATCTGGATGGGATCACGTACATAGACCAAAATTATTAGACCAAAATCACCAAAATTTAAAATTCCCAAAATTCCTCTTAAAAATTTTGAAAAAAGTTTCGAAAATAAATTTCAAAACAAAATTTCGGGAATTTTAAATTTCGGTAAACCGTGATCCCAACATTATTGAATATGCATTTTTCTCCGTGCAAAATCTGTTTAAAATCATTTGCATTTGCCGGATTGTGGGTGTGACATGCGAGTGATTACAACAATATTACAAATAGGTTCGTGCGAGTTAAATTATCCCCCACTTCTCTCCTCTCTATCTCTCTCTTTCTCTCTCTTTTTCTATCCTGGTCTCTTTGGTTTGTATCCGTTTAGTCGAACAGGCATTACAATTACGTGCACATCTCGTACGTTTCTGAACCACTCGGGGAGTATCCACATTGTGAGAGGCGGATGCTGACTCCTGAATTTATTCAAGTCAGAATCCTCTCCCCATCTAGATCTTTCTCCCTCTCTCTCTCCTCATCTCTTCAACCAACCCTTCTTTCTTCATCGTGAAAGACGTCCAAGTCTTCAGGGATTCAAAGAGCAGAAGACTTTCCGATCGAGAGTAAGGACAACGACAAGTTGAGGAATGCTGGTGATGATTTAAAAATCGCTGACTTTTTTTTTTCAAGTAACAAGTGGGTGGTGATCATAATTTATACAGGTGGTGAGGTTGATGAGTGACGGTGATGACAGATGTGTTCCGCTTATTATTTTGGCCGCTTCGTCTACAAGAAGTGATTTTCCAACTTGATTCTGATTTCGATTACGAACTTCAGAGTTCTGTGCCGAAGAGAGATGAAGTTCGGGATGAGGACGATACTTACTAAAAATATTTGCAAGTTCCTGGTTATTCTTCTTTCCTGCGAAGGTAATTTCTTCACTACATTCGGTTATCCTATGCTTAATCAAATAATTAGAAATATAAAAATTACATTATTATTATTTTTTTTTTTGAGCTGAAATATTTTCATTGTCAACTGTTCATCCAGAAATAATAAAAAGACTTTAGAATCATTTCAACATAAGTGAATTTTACAGAAGGGATTAAAGAATCAGCAAAACTAATAATTACTTAATTTAAAAACTTAATTTCATATTCAATTCAAAGTAGATATATCACATCCAAAAAATTAAATATTAATGAGTAATAGTTCCCAATCAAATAATAAATGACATCATTTTTAGACACATGATGGATCTCACTCTGAAAATGACCTAGGAATCTAGCAATATACTTTATCTCTCATTATGAAATGTAATTGTTTAACATCTCATTCGATCACTCGGACGGATGTCGTGCTAGCAGTTAATTTATTTATTTAAAAATTTTCTTCAGCTCTAGGTTACGGTCTGTTGTTGGAGGAAGAGAAGGAGCCAACCTATCTTACCGCAGGTGTCGGCGAATATGTCGTCTTCGATTGCGATCTCAATTTTCCACACGATATACCGATACCCTACATCTTGCACTGGAATCGCGATGTAAGTCAGATAATTTTTTCTGCATTTTATCGAAAGTATTATTGCATATTAAAATCGAGCCAAAGAAAATGTTTGATACAAAAATCTATAAAAATATAATAATCGCCTCTGTGTCAAGAATCCATCCCACGTGACATACGCCCTTCTTGACCCCCACGTGAGATGCGTTCTTATTGACCCTCACGTGAGAGGGTCAATAAGACCTTCTTGGTCTTTCTTTGGGAAAAATAAAATTAGAATAAAATAAAATTTGTTCAAAATGAATGTAAATTTCTGTAATAAAATTATAAAAAGTTAAAATAAATAAATGAATAATAATCCTGTCTTAAAAAAGTGGTATATCGAAATGTCTCGAAAATCTCTGTTGATTTTCTGGTCTCTTAAAATTTTACAAAAAACTTGAAATCCATGAAAATTTGATAAAATCTCTTTAAATTCTTAAAAAAAAACTCTTGAAATTCGTTAAAATTTATGAAAATATCTAAAAATTATTAGAAATCTCATACAATATCATGAAATCCTTTAAAATTTCTAAATTTTTAAAATAAAAATCACTTAAATTCTCTTAAAATGCCTTAAAATCCCTTAAAATCGTAGAAACTGTTTAAAATCTCTTTTAGTCTTTTTAAAATTCCACGAAATAACCTGAAAACCTCTAAAATTCTACGAAATCTTTTAGAAATCCTAAAATTCTTTTGAATTCAATCAAAATTACTTGAAAATCATCAAAATCCCTGAAAATTCTTAGAAACCTTTTGAAATTCCTCTCTGAAAAAAAGTGGTGTCACAAAATCTTTCGAAAATCTGGCAAACATTGTTGTTGCAAATCCGATTGGCTTTTGAATGACTTGTATTTGTAAGAAGGAAAACAAAATAATTGGTTTAGTAGTTATTCATAAAATTACTGGTTCAAAATAAAAGTTTCTCAAAACTAATCTCAATTTAAGATTTAATTCAGTCATGTTCAGAAAACTATTAACAAAATTATATAAAATGGGGGTGGGTGCATGTATTAATTATATAATTATATTTAACTATGTAATTTAATTATATAATTATAATTTAACTCTACAATATCAACAAGGAAAGCATTTTATCATGATTCGAAGCCATTTTTACTTGACTGTTGCATACAGAATACATTTTGACTATTTCAAAAATGAATCCAGTCACCCACGCGCATTTCAAGCCCGGGGCAGCATTTAACAATTGGCGTACTAAGCGACAATAATAATTCAACGCGCCATGACTGATTGGCGATTAAAGCACATTATGACAGCTAAATGCCACTAGTTTGCTTAATCTGAATATTGCTCTTATATACAATACACTCGCTCTTGAGTCTTACTACAACATCACGATGCGAATTGCATCCAAAAGAAATACAAGATGGAACGGCTTCACTTACTCTTTGGTATTGCATTTCTCATATTTTTTTTTTCAAATCGCAAAACAAGCTAATCCATAACCGTGGTTTATAACTTTATATAGACCGAAGTCTCGATTACGTTCATTGATATTTATGAGAATATTCCACTTCTGTGGTTGGCAGGTGTCGATATTGCTAATACAGTAATCAAGAAACAACCAACTTCTAGAATCGTAGAATCTAAACTACGAATTGTCATGTCAATCAATTATATCACATCATATCATGTCATATCATCAGAGCTAGGTAAAATTGTTCTCAAAATGTATTTAAAATGTAAAATGCAAAATAGGTTTACAAAATCCAATTCAAATGGAAAATAGAAAATGGTTTTCTATCTTATTTGAAATAGGATTTCGAAAGTCAATTATAAATTATAATTACGTAAAATTTCATAAAGAATAATAATTATTCTTTGCGCAATAAGGCATACATGTCTTCGAATTTACGCCGGTAAACATAAATTTTGGGTCTGAATTCTAAATATCAAATTTCGATTTCTTTTACGTAGCCATTATAATAAAGGGAACGATAGTTTTTTTTCTGTTAAAAGTTTGCTTCTTTTTTGCTTTTTTTACTTTTTTTTTTTAAAGTTTTGCTTTTTTTGCTTTGCTTTCTCATAATTTGATTATAAATTACTATTCAATGAATCTTTGTTATACATTTGAGTCAATTTTATTAAAAAATAATTATTTTTGATTGCAATCAACCCAAAAACTTCAAAACATACTTATCGATGTAAAACAGACAAAAGCAAACTTTATAATAAGTCAAAAATGAATATTTTTGTTCTTTTCGATGTACCAGAATTTATGCATTAAAGCAGAAACCCCCCAGAAAATTTTTATTGACCTATGATTATCTAACTTGTCCAGAGCAGATCCAAAAAAAATGGAAAATGGTATTTTAAGTGGAAAATAGGTTGAATCTATCAAATGAATTAATTTGAAATAGTTACCCAGCTCTGCATATCATATCTTACCATATCATATCATATCATAGCATAGCATATCATATCAAGCTTTCTTTTCAAGATCAATCTCTTCATATATGGCGCAGTATTGGAATTCTGATCAGACACTTATTTTAGTCTGTCAAGAATAGTTGAGAGTCATTTCACATGATTACATCTTCAATCACTGAAGACTTGGATTGAATCAGAGGACAGAAATAAATTGTAAATTCTGCAGCTCCGACCCATGAAATGAGCTGGAAGTCAACCTGATTGGTCTCTGATATATATGCTAAACAGGTACACTCCACTGTAGTAATTGGAGTACAGGAGGCAAGGCTGTATTATATTTAGTCGTCGCGGCGACTCGAGGGGTCCAACCAGTAGGTCACTGCTAACGCTTTGTTAGACGATTAGAGCTTATCAGTAAGCTTTTCTTCAACCTTGTTGAAACTGCGTCCGGATTCCAAAAGGAACATTGTCTGCAGAGTATATCCTAAAAATCCATTAAAAGTAGCTTCATCAGTCAATAGATAGATTCTTCATTGAATAATAGAATGGTTCTTTCCTGATTCTTATACTACTGATTCTTTCCTGATCCTTATACTACTGATTCTTTTATTAGCAAAAGATTTCCGGTTGCAAATGATTTTGGTGAATGTTCTCTTTGGCTTGTCGATTCTCCTAATTTGCGAGACGAGCAAAGCGAAATAGCGGATGCACGGATCTCAAGCTTGAACAGTGATGTTGAGGACCTTAACTCGTCATAATTGGTACGTCTAATGTTTCAGGGCCGAACAATATTCTCTTGGTACGCTAACGCGACTTCCGCAGCTCCCGACTACTCGGGTCGTATTCACAGGTTGGAAGATGCTGCAGGATATGGTCAAGGCAGCATCAATCTGACCAACATCAGAGAGAGCGATCAAGGATGGTACGAGTGTAAAGTTATTTTTCCAAACAGGACACCCAGTTCCAGAAACAATGGCACTTGGTTGCATCTCTCCATCGATGGTAAGTCTCGGATATATTCTAATATATCTGATAATAATATACCTAATAAGGTTGCGCTTATTACTAAGTACCATCTCTTATATTATTAGTCTACCATAACAAAGACATTTTTTCTAGAGATTGCACGAATCGATAATATTCTTTCAGTATATCAGTATATTCTTATACTGAAGATAATTGCAGACATTAATTAACTGAGTATCTGCACAACTAATTTTCAAGCAACGGATATTTTAACCAGTTCTTTACAGTATTGCAGAATTGCTGTATTAAAGAATTACAGAATTGTACATGCAGAATCGTCAGATGAAGCAGGATTAACCAGTCTGCTTATGCGAGATAGCCTATTGAACAAAATGAGAGTATCGATAATAATGGAGTAACTGCACCTTTTCCTGGAATTGTTCGAAGCCTGAATCGCACAAAAGTTTCGTTTTTTTTCACTGATTTCAAATAATGAAGCCACCTTGATCTAAAGCTTCTGTACCTCTCGCAACCATGAGCCTTTGCAATAAAGTCTATCACATCCGTTCTTCTTTTTTTTTTTATTAAACGAAATCTATAATCACTTTTGTTGATAATAATTAAGAGCTATTAAAAAACGTACGTCTGTGAGTTCTTGTTTGCAATAAATATGTTTTACTACGATCTAAGTTTAAAATGAGAATGAGAAGAGTTTTTTAAGGGCTTTGGACCCAAAAAATTCCATTCTCCATTTCACTCAACGAAAATTATTGATAAATATTTTTTCGCTCTGTAGCACTAATCTTTTTTCAAGTACAAGACTGCGTGCAGAGCGAAAAAATATTTATTTTCGATACTTTTTGCATAAAACGAAGAATCTGTCTTCAAAATTAAATATTTGTTGATTAAAATGAAGAAATCGAGTTTTTAGATTGGAACTTGGATCCAACACCCTTAATCATGGTTTCAATGTCCTGTTTTATTATTAATTGACTATCGAAAGCTCACCCCTTGATGGAATGTATCTAGCACAATATAATATCGCTTTACTAACCGGAAACCGGGCAGACTTGTTAAATCGTTCAATCCAGGTGTGTTGCCACCGGGCGGGAATGTTCCAGGTGAGACTCTTTTGGCGATACCACCTATCAATGAAACCGTAATGGAAGGAGAACCTGTATTCTTCGATTGCGTCGCCAAAGACCCTTCTTCGATCGTCACTTGGTTCCACGAAGGTGTTGAGCTCTCAGAAATAAAGGTGAAGCTATTTCAAAATACCCATGAAACTCCAACAATCCCTTATTTCTAGTTTGCAGTTTTGATATACTTTTGATATACTTTTTTTCTAAATTAGGATCTCAAACGTCGAGCCTCGGTTGATGCGAATGGAACTCTGATAATTAAACCAACTGACATGGGCGATTTAGGAGAATATACCTGCATAGTGAACAATAATGAAGGGGAGCAACAAAGTGCTTCAGCTTATCTTAATGTACAATGTGAGTGCACTAATCACACATTAAAATAAGTGCAGTGCCTTTACTGATTTCATCTTTAAATATTTCTTTTCGACAGACAAAGCGAAAGTGATATACGCACCTCGAGAAGTTTACCTTCCCTATGGGAAACACGCTCTTCTAGATTGCCATTTTAGAGCCAATCCACCACTAACAAATTTACGATGGGAGAAGGACGGCTTCCTCTTCGACCCCTACAACGTGCAAGGCGTGTTTTACAGGCGAAATGGCTCTTTGTACTTTAACAAAGTAGACGAGAGTCATGCTGGAAGCTACACTTGCACACCGTACAATGCACTTGGAACAGAAGGTTCCAGTCCTGCAATTAATGTGGTAGGAATTTTTTAATCAATCTATTTTTTACCTCAACTTTCAGATTTTTACCTCAACTCTCAAATTTTTATCTCAACTCTCAGATTTTTATCTCAACTCTCAGATTTTTATCTCAACTAGGAAACCAAACGCGCGTGATTATTTTATTTTTCTTCTTACAATTTAAAGTCATTACAAAGCCAATGAGATTTGAAACTACAATGTATGAGATTTTCGAGACATTTTTAGAAGGGAATCACTTTTTTAGAGAGGAATTTTAAGAGATTTCTAGGAATTTTGAAGGAATTTTACGATTATTAAAAGATTTTTAACGAAATTCAAAAGATTTTTAGGATTTTAAAAATATTTCGTAGAATTGTAAGGGATTTTAGGAAATTTTGTAAAGGAATTCGTGCAATTCTAAGAATTTTAAAAGATTTCCAAGAATTTAAGCGATTTTTAAGGTTTTCGTGAAATTTTAAGGAATTTCAAAAGGTTTGTAAGAGTTTTATGGGGCTTTAAGGAATTTTAAATGTATCGTGGAATTCTAAGAAATTTTGAGATATTTTAAAAGATTTTTAAGAATTGCGAGGGATTTTATGGAATTTTATGAGATTTCTAATAATTTTAAGTGATTTCAAAAGATTTTTGTGATCCCTAAAAATTTTATGAAAATTTGAAAGAATTTAATGGAATTTGATAAGATTTTTAATATTTTTAACGGATTTTAAAGATATAAAGGGATCTTAAATGTTACCGTAAAATTTTAAGAATTTTCTGGGAATTTTAAGAGATTTTAAAGTTTGTCAGGGAATTTTATGGAGAGATTTCCAAAGATTTTTACGATTATTAAAAGATTTTTAACGAAATTCAAAAGATTTTTAGGATTTTAAAAATATTTCGTAGAATTTTAAAGGATTTTAGGAAATTTCGTTAAATTATAAAGGAATTCGTGCAATTTTAAAAGACTTTTAATACGGGATTCTAAATGCTTTGAAATTTTGAGGAATTTTAAGAGGTTTCTAAGAATTTTAAAAAATTTCAACGAATTTAAGCGATTTCTAAGGTTTTCGTGAAATTTTAAGGAATTTCAAAAGGTTTGTAAAAGTTTTATGGGGCTTTAAGGAATTTTAAATGTTATCGTGGAATTTTAAAGAATTTAAAGAAGTTTCTGGGTATTTTAAGAGGTTTTCACGACTGATCAGATTTCAATCGAATTTCAAGGGATTTTTATGACTTTTAAAATATTTTATGGAATTCAAAGAATTAAAAAATTTCTCAGAGAATTTTATTGAGTGATTTCAAAATATTTTTATGTTCTTTAATAGATTTTATAAAATTTACAAGGATTTCGAAGGTTGTCGTAAAATTTGGAGGGTTTTCAAGAGATTTTGTAAAATTTTTAAGGATTTCAAGGAATTTTATGAAATTTCTAATGATTTAAACAAATTTTGAATAATAAGAAACAAACAGGCGTGCGATTATATTTTGGTTTTTTTTTTCCTACAACTTCAAGTCATTCAAAAGTCAATCAGGTTTACAACAACAATGTATGCGAGATTTTCGAGACATTTCGTTACACCAGTTTTTTAAGATAGGAATTTTTTAAGAAAGGACTCTCTCAGATTCAGTGAATGAACAAAGATGTTAAGTAATCAAGACTGAAGCTTGGATTGCTATTTAGTGCATTCTGAAGACGTATTGTCATCCTATTTCTGACAAAGGGTCTGCAGCGTTTGCGTTTGTTATAGATATAAATAGGCAAAATCAGGGTCAATGCAAGCAGAGCAGAGAGACTAGATGCTATGAATGACTTTATATCTGAAGAAAGAATCTGCATCATTGAACCATTATGACTATTAACCAGTTGACAGCTTGCTCAACAGCTCTCTTTGTAAACTCTTAGTTAGAACAAGGGGCAACGTCATCTCTATAGCAGTCTATGATAGCTTCAAATGATTCTTAACACGGTTTCTTTATCAGTCACTATATCTGTATCTGTATCTGTATCCATGTCTATAACTGTATCTGTATCTATATCTACATCTATTTAAAAACTAATAAACTTTTTAAAATCTCTAGGTAGTTCAGAGGCCGCCAATATTTACCGTCACACCTCAACAGCTTTACATGAGGAAGTTAGGAGAGAGTCTAGAAATTCCCTGCGACGCTAGAGACGGAGACCATCAACATCGACCTAACATCGTTTGGTTTAAAGTAAAATTCCTCTGAATGACTTAAAATTTAATTTTTGTTTCTCTATACCGGATGCTCCCTTGACTCCTTAGTAGTAAGCAATCTAATTGCTAGATAATGCTAAGATACAGGCAACCCAATTAAGTTTGTGAAAGGTTCAAATGTAGATACAATAGTGGTGCTTATTAGATAAATTATGGCTTTTTCAGCATGGAAAAACCTGTGTTTGATTGCCCTAAGGTATTGTCTGCAAGGTATTGTCGCTTTTAACAATTTTGGGGAAAATGGTGTTGGCATTAGTTAGACAATCTTAGATATAGAAGAATCGCATACTTTCATGGTATGATATATGGTTTACTTATCAGAATTATGGCTACACTAAGTAAACAACTTTCAAAAAATGTGACTGCAGTCATTCTATGAAATATTCGTTTTGTGATCTTTAAAATATAATTTCATGTAGACAAAAATTAGGTATCGAAATACGTGTTTATTTAAAGGACGGTTCTCCCCTTCCTCCGGAAAGAACCATTATTACTGGAGGAAATCTCACCATTGAGAGAATCAAAGAACAGGATCGAGGACTGTATCAATGTGCAGCCAGTAATGAGGCTGCTACTGTTGTTGCTGATGCAGAACTTATGGTTCTGAACGTCCCTCCTCGAGCACCTTACAATTTAAGTGCTAATACTAGCAAAAATTCGGTCACCTTGACATGGGTGCCAGGATATGTAAGGCCCAAAATGGATTATTCCATATGGTAATTGATTACTTTTCCAAGATTGAAAGTTAGTGGTGAGATTTTAATTATATACATCATAATCGAACTTTTAATCATGTAAATAGGTACAGACCCACTGATACTTCCGAATGGAGGACTATGAAGATTGTTTCGAGGAAGATTACTGAAGCTACTGTAAATAATCTAACACCCGGCCGGGAATATGAATTTATGGTTCTCAGCCAAGACAAACATGGCGATGGAATGTTTAGCAAAGCTGTACGAGTACTCACAGATCCTGGTATATATTTTAATCAATTTTAAGGGCGTTGGACCCAAGTGTTAAGCTCAAAATTCCATTCTCCATTTTACTCAACGAAAATTATAGATAAATATTTTTTCGCTCTGTAGCACTAATCTTTTTTCAAATATAAAACTGCGTACAGAGCGAAAAAATATTTAATCTCGATACTTTTTGCATAAAACGAAGAATGCAAAATCTAACTTCAAAATTCAATCTTTTCATCTGACTTAAAAATATTTGCATTAAATATTTTCTATATCTAATTATGCTCTATACGCATAATTCTAATCAAAAATTGATTAATCCTACAGAGGGAAAAAATTCAAAATTTAATATTTGTTGAGTAAAATGAAGAAATCGAATTTTTAGATTAGAACTTGGCTCCAACGCCCTTAAGGCTTATTCTGATCGGGAAGAAGTTTTGTTTACTCTTTAAAATGATCTTATCCATTTTTAGATGCGGTGGATCGGAATTCTGCATCTGAGTTTCGAAGCCCAGGTCAGTTATATTGGTGTTTTGAAAATTTTAGATTCATAGTAAATATCTATCAGAGTCATCAGAATATCGACGAGTACCGCTTAAAAAAAATGTTTGGTAATTTTTCCTACCAAGTTTTTAAGAAAATACCCGAAAAGAGTTTGGGGATTTTCCCTAATTCAAAACGTTTGGGAATTTTCTTTAAAAAATGATTGGGGAAATTCCTGAAAAGTGTTTGGAAAAAGTCTCAAACGTTTTTGGGAAATTAGGGTCCCAAATATTTTCGGAATAATTCCCGAAGAATTTTTTACAGTATAAAAAAATTCCTTCTGCTAACACAGCTAATGACAATTACAATAAAATTGTTGTTAATAAAATTGATCATATAAATAGTGAGATTTTATCTATTAATATTAATTTAATATTAATTCACTGGTCTTTGTAGACTAGTGAATTTTAGATCCAAGCAAATGCTTCAACGGAAAAAGTTAATGAATAATTTTGATGACTTACACTACTTACAGAATCAGACTTTATGGGAGCACCGCATAATATAAGAGTGCAAGCAACTGTTGAGGGATATTTAGTAACTTGGGATCCTCCTGTTGTTGGTCCAGGACTTGTAAGAATGTATATAGTAAAATGGTTCAAAGGTGCCTCGGAAAACCTTTATGGCAAAGCAGAAACTACAGATACCTATTACCTCGGTAAATTTATAATTTAAATATATATGTAAAAAAATGTGACATTTTTCAGTAATTTTCTGTCTGGGAAATTTTTCTGAAAGTCAAATTAAACAGAAGTAATTTTTCAGTAAAAAATTTGGAAGAAGACAGTTACTACTCCTTTGAAGTGGCTTCTGTATCTTTAACAGATGATGTTTTGACGAGTGAACGTTTCACCATGGAAATTCCTGCATACCATAAAAGCTCACGCAACAGGGCAATTTCAATGGGAATTGTAGCCAGTCTTGGATTTTTGGCTGCTGCTCTCGCTGCCGTTTGGTGGGCAAAAAAACGGTTTTGCCACGTACAAGATAGTGAGAAGTAACTATCCGTTACTTCAATAAAACAGACTGTTACCGCAATTAAAAAAAAACATCTTCAGCAGTGTGATAGTGATGTATGTGTTTTAATCGCAATTCAATTGTAATTAAGAAAGTTGATTGAAGTTTTAAATCACGATTAAAAGTTTAGATGAGAAAATATATTTTTAGAGAGAATCATTTCATAATGTAAGATGTAAGCCATCACAAAGAATATGAAAATAAGAGTTTAGTAAATATTTTGTACTTCTTTAAATTAAAAGTTTTAAGTTCAATTTACTTTTCATCTATTAATACAAAGCGAATAGAATAAGTAAATATATTATTTTAGTCTTTACTTTATAATAGGGTAGCTTGAGATATTTTTATTAGAAAAATATAGAGAAATTAGAAGTGAATGGATGTATGTAAAAGTGAATTTAATTAAATTTATTAAATGTATTTTGCATAAGAATGTTGGATAATCCCTCGAAGACTGAAACTGATAGGAGTAATCAGTGACAGTTTTTTTTTTAAATAAAATAGAATATTATACTTGTAATTACTTTTAATACAATTATAAAAATCTAAATGTCACGTGAATATTCAAGGTTTTCCTTCCCTCGACATTGTTTAATACCCGCATGACACATATAAATTGGTTTAGAACCAAAGCAAGCTTGTTTTACAGTCTAACATGAAATTAAATACTTGTCTTTCTTCCGGAAGAGAGTCCACAGTTTTTACAGGCTTCATAAGTACTCCCTTAATCCTTGTTCGAAATCCAATGAGTTTTCAATAATACACATCGTGTTATTGTGCTCGAGAAATAAACAACAGAGAATTAGAAAACAATTTCAATTTTATTGAAAATTTTTTCAATTTTTGAATTGAAAATCCGATAAAATCAGGGCATTAATTCCTAATTCGGCTGATAATAAAATTAAAATGTTACATTATCAATTATGTACCTACTGCACTGGAAATATTTTTTCAAAGTAAATTCTCTGCTGGAAAAAATAAAAAGTACTTTTTAAGTACAAGTTTTACGATTTTAATTAAACATTTTCTTTCATTAGACTGATTAACCATTCAATAAAAGTAATTAGTCCATCTTAAATAAATGAGACAATTCAGTTGAGGAACTTCAATGCCATATAAAAAAATGATTTTTTTAGCAGGTGGAATCTTAGTATATTATTCACGCAAGAAGTTGCATAATATATGAATATTTCAAGCTTACAATTAGTTAATATTGTTAATTTTAGCTGATTTTAGATAAAAAAAAACTGACATTCTTCAAACGGATTGACCCAAATGTCTGTAACATGCTTCATCTGATGGATCTAATGCACTTGACACGCAAACTTAGGAATTTATATATCTGCTCTTTTATTTCAAAGAATTTTATCGTGATTTCCAAATTAGTTTTATTAAGAGACACTTGGATCCCGATTTTATTCCAGAAAAAATATTTAAAAATCAGAGCAAATAGAAAATAAAACCACTTGTTGTTTTGATTGGATTAGGAGCCCCTATTGAAAAATTTGATGTTTTTTTTTATGTCAAAAACCACGCTGAAAGTGGCGTCAAAAATTGGGATAGTTTTTGGTATCGTTTTGACGTCATTTTGTCGTCGTTTTTGACTCTATTTTAGCTGCGAGGTTTTTGACGTCAAAAAAGACATTAAAAAGGACGTCAAAAACAACGGCGAAAATACTTTTGACGTCGTTTTTTGACGATTCGAAAAATTTTACTTTTTAAATAATAAAAAATATGTTTTTTATTTAAGGGTGTTGGAGCCAAGTTCTAATCTAAAAATTCGATTTCTTAATTTTACTCAACAAATATTAAATTTGGAATTTTTTCCTTCTGTATAATTAATCAATTTTTAACTAGAATTATGCGTACAGAGCGATAAAATATCTAGTTCAAATATTTTTCAAGTGAAATGAAAATATTCAATTTTGAAGTCAGATTTTGAATTCTTCG
Source organism: Synergus itoensis (assembly GCA_904066005.1). NCBI lineage: Eukaryota > Metazoa > Arthropoda > Insecta > Hymenoptera > Cynipidae > Synergus > Synergus itoensis. Next base: position 338,129 of record CAJFCP010000716.1, on the reverse strand, counting down.
TTTTATGCAAAAAGTATCGAAACTAAATATTTTCTCGCTCTGTACGCAGTCTTACATTTGAAAAAAGATTAACGATACAGAGCGAAAAAATATTTATCTTTAATTTTCGTTGAGTAAAATGGAGAATGGAATTTTGAGCTTAACACTTGGCTCCAACACCCTTAATTGCAATGTGTTTTTTTTACAGAAAATGCTCTTAATCCAATTAAATTTGTTCCACAATGTATTTTCTCCGATTTACTTATTTAATGTCAATACGAGTGGGGAGCACTTCTGAGGCTTACAAATTACAAACTGCCAAGTTGAGACCTCGATCACCAGAGTACTCAACGACGCCCTCTTCATTTTGCCTGTTAGTCTTGCTTCGTGCGGATTGCACGATGGTTGACGAAATCGTCATCGTGAACGTCTCGCTCTCTAAATTTACATGGTACGTGTTCGATGCTTTAAAAAATTAATGTCAACGGACATTATCGCCTTGATTATTGACCAATTTATACTTATTAACATACATACAACTTTTTCATCTTACTCAAAAAAAAAAGTAATTTTTTGACTTTGCTTCTGACTTTGCAAACGAGCACACACGTGGCGTCTGCATTTTTCCGGTTTCACTCTTTAAAGTGTGGGTGTAAGTGAGATTATATTTCTCATGTGAGTCAAGTCTTTTATGAAGCAAATTAACATTTTTCTCACTGGGATTATCTTGAATTAATTCTCCATGAAACAAAAATTTGGAATAAGTGACATATCCAAAAAGATATTGTTAAATTTTTTAAAAGTTTGTGATATTTAAAACCTGATTTGTGTTATAATATACAGTATATTATATAAGCATAATTCTATTTAAATAAGAACTTGAGTTAAGTTCCTCTGACATCTTTAGGAAACTAGATCTTGCAATTATAAACAATGACAATGACTTTTCCATTTTAATTCAAGGATTGATCTTTATGTCATTTAAAATGAATATCGGCTGAAAACCCAATTCCTTTTGAATGAAACTTGCTCTTATTTATAATTGCTCTTATTTACAATCGCTCTTGTTTAGATAAATTCATTAGTTTCGGTGAATAATAGTTTCATAGTGGGAAAGAATAACGAAATTAACAAAACGGTTTCCATATTTTTTGAGTTGACAAGCGATCCTCATCCCTACTCATATCTCTTCTCATATCTTCAAAAAACAGAGAAATTCCCCATTCTTTAGTTTGAAAGCGACTCATGTCAATATGCCAGTTAATTTCAGAATTTCAGAAGATCTTCTCGAAGAAACAAACCGGTTTCATGTGCTTACAGCACTGAACCTGAACTGAAGTATGAACTGACAATGAATGAGTCAGTTTAAGTGTTTGAGTACTCTGCTCGCTCTGCTCCTCAGTTCCTCTTCCTCTTTACTTCTCGAATGCGATCCAAGCATTTGAATTCTAAGGATCGTTCAATGCGCAGCAGATCTCTGCGAACCAACCAGAAGGTTCAAATCAAATGCAGCTTTTCACCCACACATAGAAATTTCAAACAACTCGAGTGTCACGAATGGACCAAGTTATGTTTGTGTTAAATTTCGAAGATGGCGGGACGGTCCATGCGCAAGTAGATTCGAAAATGACGACCTATGATCAGGCCTTGGGATAAAGTACTTTGACCAATTGACCATGCTTCAGGGGAAAGACATTCCTTCGAAAAGGAAAATCAGGGTAGTTGATGACTGGTGGGGATGCTGCTGCTGCCTGTTGATGCTCTCAGCTTTTTCTTGTGAATGCAGTGCATTCTACAACCTCCTGCCTGTTACACGCGGGGCGCAGCTGCAGTGGATTCTATAATTTTGTGAGTTTTTTAATTTTTAAAAAACTCCCGGAAACTATGGTCGATTAATCAACTAATTTCGTTAGTCAATTAATTTCGTTAGTAGCTAGCCCCGGTCTACTCTTAACTAGGGTGAAAGAGGTCACCTTGTGAGAAAAGTAATATTTTTGATTTAGATGTTAATATTTAAATTTTCTTGTTTTAAAAAAGATATTTTTATTAAGATCTTAGTTACTCTTAGTGTGAATACTTCTTTCATGTGAAATGCATCTGCAATAGTGAAAAATGTGATGGCACGTTTTTTATCAGGGTGTGATTGATTTTTGGAGTGAACAAAGAAGTCTATGAAAGTATGGCGTTGTAAAGAAAACGCAACAGATTAGAATAAAATAACATATTCTCGTTTCAATTTATATTTTATAATTTTTTTTTCATTTTTCTAACGATTTCACTGTTTTTTTTTATGACTTCAATACTTTTTTATATTACAACAAAATCCGAAAGGATAAAATTGTTGAATATAAGAAATAGTATATAGGACCAGGAAAAACTATATGCAACACTTCTATAAAAAATTTGAAACTTTTATAAATAAAATCTTCTTATAATTCAACCACAAATTCAACATATCGCAACAAACACGTACCATTATAAAACTTATATCCACAATCCATATATTTCAATTCCATACAAAAAGTGTATTAAATGTCATGATCTCTTGCACATTAAAATTGCAAACATTTCTACCAGTGTATATTTTCTATCAATTTTAAGTCCCCTGTTTTTATTGCACATTTTTTAAGTAAATAAATTCAAGGACGTTTCAAGGCTCACGGCTACCATCGTGAATATATATTGAATACATATATCTATATATATCTATATATTGATAAGGATACAAGTTCGGCAAATAAAAAACTGCTTTCTGAATTTCCTTAATAGGTTTCCCTCTTATTATAAAAAAAAAGTGATTCAAACAAGGAAAACTTATACTTCTTTATTAAGGAAAATTTATAAAGAATCTTTCTACTTTTTTATAATTATTATCAAAATTAATTTAATGATCTAGTAATGAGTAAATTACTGCAGGGTTTTAAATTAAGGATTGAATTGAATTAACATTAATGTTGCTGTCCCTTTGATTAGGCATCCGGCTATTAGAATGCACACACAAAAGTTGTTTGACCCAAAGACCCCTTTATAATATCTCGGGAATGATCTCTGGCCTGGTACGAATTTGCTCAATTCAATTCACATATTATTATTAAGAACGCAGCTATTAAATAATCAAGTACATTTTCTCTCATTCGTAGAATTTTTGATATTTAAATTTTCGGGAATTTGAAAATTCGGATATTTTATAGTTTCAAGAAATTGGAATTTCGGAAATTTATTCTCTGCATGACTTAAAAATAATTTACAGTGAAATGGTTCTCTTGATAATTTTTTATGTCTAACGCAAAAAAAATGATGGGTTTTGTTAGATAATCCTTAAGTTTGTACTTCGCACTTTCATTTAAGTACAGTTCATAATTCAAAGTATGATTAAATCAAAGATTATATTCGCTCCCAGGCCCTCCTTCAACAAACATCGATACTGATAAGATTTTCATTTATCAGTTTTTAAGCCATATTAAAGTTCGATTTCATTTATCTTGATCAGTTCAGTTACAACTTGAAGACTCTTTGCTCAAGAGAAACTAAATCTAGACTCATTAAATTCGGCTCATTGTCAGTTTAGAAATACCTACGTACTAAGAATACAACACGACATCCTCGACACTATTCAATTCTATTTTTCAGTACACGAAAGTCACACTCTTTTATACTTTTGTTCCGCGTTAACCTTCTCTGCTTCAAATCTGCATACATGTTTCATAAATTATTGAATATTACTGTATCGCTTCTGTATTCGGAAAAAAATGAAGACTGAAAAATTGATCAAAGTGTAATTAAAAGCCGTAAATTTTTAATCAGTTTCTAATCTTTTATGGAAAAGCCTCGTAATCTCTGCACATGTAAATTATGATAAAAGAAGTTACATTGTTATTATCATTACTGTGGCATGGTCAGACAAAATATGCAATTAATCGACCAGTGACTTTTAGATTAAGAGTGATATTAGTATTCAATATATTCACATTCATTGTGTCTCATCTGTGCGAATATATTCGAATCAAATGACCTTGGTATGAGTTTAACTCGTGCAGTCATTGATGACAAATGGCAATGTACAGATTCACAAACACAAACAACACAGAATATTTGCAATCTATGCACGCATTGGAAATGTAACCCTGTAACATGATAACATATTCTATGCGGTTCTATAGTTACGCAATGATTATGCTTTACTTTTTCAGTTGTATCTTCCTTTATTTTGATTGGAAAAATCTACATCTGTTTTTTTATATTTTTTTAGGCTTCAATCCTACATAGGTAATGGTGATAAATTAGATCCACAGTCATTTCATTATTTAAATTAAAATTAACAAAAAATATGTCGTAGCTTTTAATTGCATATAATAACTGAACCAATTGCGATTTCCAGAACAATTATTAATCTTGGTAATGTTTTGCATATAGATCATGCTTCTAAATTGATATATATTAAATTAATTTTGCAAAAAACATAATGAATGAGAAACACACTGGATAATTATGCTAAAATTTTGATTAGTCATTAAAAGTTGATATAAAAGCAGTCTAGTTTTGTGAAAAACTTACAATGCATATTTGCATAATCCATATACACCCACGTGTCAATTATTATCATAATATCTTTTCATTTCCATAATCTATAATCCATGCCAATGTGTTTGTTCTGTAAATGTCAACATTTAAAAACACATATTTAATGAATTGCTCGGATTCTTTTCGATCCTACAATCCATATAAAAAGCATTTTACCCCTTATCAATATTATTGATTAGTTTGCGATGATAGATGAAATATTTTTGAATGAATCATCGAAAACATCGGAAGAATATTTCTCGAGCTCTACAGCAATCTACGCATCTCTTATTTGCGAAATAAAGAACGCTTGTGATTCGGTGTTGTAATTCAATAATATTATTATTCATCTCTCGCCTAATCAATGAAATATGCAAAAAAAAGAATCGCGTACATTTACCGGCATTAAAAATTCCCGAAGTTGAAAATGATCAAAATTTAAAATTCCCGAAATTGAAAATTTCCGAAAAATGAAAATATTAAAATAAATAATTATTATTTTCGCGAATTTTAAATGTAGGGAATATTTAACTTCGGGAATTTGAAATTTCGGTGTTATTATTTTCTTTCAGGAATTTTTTATTTCGGATACTTTTACTCTTCGGGAATTTCTATATTTCTAATTTTAATTCCAAATTATAAATTTCCGAAGTTATAAAATTCCCGAAATTGAAATTCTAAATGTCGGGAATTTTATAATTTCGTGAATCTAAAATTTCGATAACTTCCAATTTCGCGAATTTGAAATTTAAAAGTTGGAAAACTTCGTGAATTTTTCATTTCGGTAAATTTACGTGATCCCACAGAAGGCACTTAAATTGGATTTTGAAAATTATTGTATATTTTCACAATAGACTAAAATAACTAAGAGAGCAGAGAAACTGATTTTGATGTTGGCAGTCTGTTAAATAAAAAAAGTTTTTTCACGAACATATTAGCGTGGTGGTCAAGAAGTCACTGTAAAGTCGTAAAAGAGATAAGATACATTTTATCTCTTAGATACGAGGGGAGTGGATCTGCTTGGATCTTGAGGGGTAAGCGGTAATAATTGAAGAAAGAAGACGACGCCTCAGTTCAGACTTCAGACTTCAGAGTTCACATGCTGAGGGTACGAAGAGGAACTTGTTCAGAGATCTCACCGACGCCATGAGACCCTGGACTAACAAAACCATCTTCTTGGGAATTCTCGGACTCATTTTTATTTTCGTCGGAGGTATATTTTGTATCTACTGGCCAGTCATTTTGGACGCTGTTTTACACAAGGTAAGAGCTATTTAAATCTGATTTTCTGCACTACGTAACTGACTTCTATATATACTGATGGATTCTATAATTTATGCATACTTCTCAGATTTAATGGAAATTTACACAATGAGGAAAAGATATTATTTCGTCAATATTTTCGTATTTATACATTGCATCGTATTTTCAGGAACTGATTTTATCTCCCACTTCAAAAAGTTATGAAATTTGGAAGGACTCGAAGAATTTTCCAGTAAATTTGAACTTTTACTTCTTCAATTGGACCAATCCGGAAGAGATAACAGTACCGGGAAAGAAGCCAAATTTCGTGCAACTAGGACCTTATAGTTTCACGTAAGTAAAACATTTATTCTAAAAAAGTAAACAATCTCTTCAGTGCGATTTTTGATAAGCTGCTTTATCAAAAACTCATCTACATATTGTTATTATTGCCCCAGTTACTGAAGTTAGCTATTGGTCAAATTAAAAATTCTTGACGTATAGACTACTAATGAAGTTAATAAAGATATTCGATAAATGAATAAATAGTTAACCTCTGGATATTGACATTTTAATGAGGAACAAAATGACTTTATTAGGCTAGACTGTGTGGGTGTCTGTTGAGATAAGTAATTGCTTAATTTTATAATTACGTTCTGTATTATGGCAATTTAAAGCGACAAATTAAATTTATAAAAAGAGGAGATTAAAATCGCGAAGATAAAATTATAATACTCGTCTTAAATATCATCTCTTTTTGCTTTATTGTATTTATTATAGATTTATGTATTCATTATAGATTTATGTTCCGAATTAATTAATACAAAGAAGAGTAAATAGGGTAATGAATGAAAAATGAATTGAGAATTAAACAACTTCAAAATAATCATATATTAAGAAATATTCATAAACAAAACTATGTATTAATAAACAGTGCAAGATTGTTCTTAACACACTCTACGCTATTTATTACAAGTTTTAACTGTTAATATTTCTTAATTAAGTATATTTAAAGCATATGGCTATCTTGATAATAAATTCCAAGTAAAAGTAAAGTGATTTTAAATATCTCTGAATGAATCTTTTAAACGGTTAGTCACCAATTTCCATGTCAATCTTAATCCCCAAACTAGATCACGGGGTCAAATAATAATTTTTTACAAGTTATTTTTAGATCTACGATTTGACATTCGAAAATCAATACTTCGTCAATGTCATTAAAAAATAATGAATTAAATTCATGAATATTTCGTTAATGCCATTTATTATTTTAGTGAAAGAAGAGAAAAGGTGAATGTTGTCTTCCATCCTGAAAATGGAACAGTTAGTTATCTTCAGCGAAAATTCTGGCACTTTGATGAGGAGAAAAGCAATGGAAGGTTGGATGATCTCGTCACGCAAATTAATGTCGTAGCAATTGTAAGAACGAGTTTTTTAAAGACTGTTAAATTAATTATAATTGACTATTAATGGAATGTAAATGACATGAATGAATATCTTTTCTAGACGGCAGTTCGGAAAGTTTTGCAAATGTCTCCAGTGTTTCAAGGCAGCCTATCGCATATAATGCATCATTTTAAAATGAAGATCTATATTGTGAAGACGATTAACGAGCTCATTTTTGAAGGATATGTAGATGAACTTATTCAGCTGAAAAGTGTTGTTCCAGATGACGATTCTCCACCTTTCGATCGTTTCGGCTGGTTTTACATGGTAAGACACTATTATTTTTGACTATTAAGACACTATTAGTTGTTTAAAAGATGATTTTCATTGGGAAAGGCTTAGTCGTCTGAGTTAGGATTTTACCAGTTCCTCTATTATCTCTTCAACAAGGCTATCCTACTCTTAATTGGTAGTGAATGAAATGGGTCGCTCAGCAGCAGGGTCTAGTGAATGAAGAATGAAAAGCAAGAGAGACATTGTGTACTGACAATAAGTTTATCTCTGTAAGATCTTTTAGTGAAAAAGTGGATTTTATGTCCAGGAAGAAATTTTTATGGGGTTCTGACGGGATCCTGGTCAGTTTTCCCTAGTTCTAGTGTGGTCCTGATCTGGAAGACTAGTCAATACCCCATCAAGATAAAAAAAAACTATTATGGATTATTATTATATTATATCATTATTTACAATATTTGATTACTTAACTCAACTAGTTAATTTCCTGAAAACACAAATCTTATCATTAAATAAAAGGTATTAATTATACCGAATTAAATGATTTTAAGCAATTTAAAAAATTTTAAGTATTTAAAGGGATTTTAAAACATATTACAGAATTTTAAGGGCGTTGGACCCAAGTGCTAAATTCAAAATTCTATTCTCTATTTTACTCAACGAAAATTCTAGATAAATATTTTTTCGCTCTGTAGCGCTTTTACTTTTTTGTTTCCCGCTTTTTGATTTTCACTTTTTCCATTAATTATCGATTTTTAATTATTAATTACATAAAAGAAATTGTAATTATCCTCAAAATAATTAATAATTACATTCAAAAAATTCTAATTATACTCGAATTAATTAATTCTAAAAAAAAATTTTTTTTAATTTTCAATTATTCGGAAACCGAGAGTTTATTTGTGTATTTACCTACAATTACAATTTTTCTATCTAATTATTAATTACTCTAGTACTTTAATTACAGATTTAATTATTTGCAACCCTGATCGTCCCCCAGATTTAAAAAAAATGTCATTACAGAGAAACGGATCGACAGAATTTGATGGTCACATAAACATGGACACGGGAGAAAGTGACATCTCAAAAATAGGAATCGCAAGATTATGGAATTATAAAGATACTATGAAGTATTACAAGACACCCTGCAACACCGTTGAAGGAAGTGCGGGGGAGTTCTGGCCGCCCCTGAGAAAATTTGGTGACTTTTCATCACCTTATCGTAAAAACGATATTAGTTTATTTAGTGCAGATTTGTGCAGGTGAGTTATTAATTTTTTCTTCTTTAAATGGGGATACCATTATTATTATTTACTTTTATTATTATTTATTGCTTCCTCATAGAGGAAGCTTTGTAGTCGTTACATTTTCCAATATTTTTCAAATGGTTTAATTAAACTTTCCTCACTTGATAAATGTCTACTCTCTAAATCTGAATTAGTAAGAAGTTACTAATGAAATAGTTCCGATTCGTTTACTAATTCAGCATTTTTACTATCAATTAGTTAAAAACTACTAATTCACAGTAAAAAAATACTAATTCATTTAGTAAGGGCGACTAAATAATATATATATTTTAAATATTGAGGCAAATCGTTAATGCTTCCTCTATGAGAAAGCAAATTCATTTGCAACTTCATCATAATGAGTTATTACTATTATTATTAATATTTTTCTTTTTTAGACCTTTGACGTACGAGTTCATGCGGGAAGTCACTCATAAAGGTATTACGGGTTACCAATTTGCCCTGGATCGCAAATCGCTCAGTAACGACACTAAAAAACGTTACCCACACGAACAGGCGAAGTATTTTGAACCAACTACAACCACTGAGGATTTTTTCTCAGCCGAGCCTACATCGCAATCGTTTGAAGTTGAGGAAGATCCGGATGTGGTGAATATTGGTCAATGCTATTGCAATGGAGATTGCAGTCCTATGGGTCTCATGAATGTCACTGCTTGTCGTTATGGTGCACCAGCATTTGTCAGTCTACCTCATTTTTACAAAGCCGATCCCGTTCTAAGAGAGCAGGTCACCGGAATGAATCCTAAAGAGAAGGACCATAGCTTTTATATCACTTTAGAACCTGTAAGCAATTTCAGAATTCCTAGTCTTTTTTCACAAATTCCTAGTCTGATGGAACAGTCTGATTTGGAACAAGACTGAATTCACTTCTTTTATTCTTTCAGACTTCAGGAATTCCCTTAGATGTATCAGCAAGGTTGCAAATCAACATTTTAATGCAGCCATCAAAGCTAGTATCGTAAGTATCTTTGAACTAGTTTCAAATCTGATTGGCTTTGGAATAGTTAAATAATTTTATTTTTAATCATCAAAATTCAATCTCCTGGATTTCAGGTTCATGAAGGAACTTCCGACGATATACTTCCCAGTATTTTGGTTCAGTTTAAGGGCTGGAATCCCTGATGAAATGATTGGATCAATGAAGATGTTAGTCATTACTCCTAGTATAATGCACTACACTAGTATAGGAATACTTCTCATCGGGTCTTTACTCATTTTGAGTACTGCTATCATGTCCTACTGTAATAAAGGAAGAGCAGGTTCTTCGGTGAGTTTTATTCTAAATCTTTTTTGGATAGTTTAACTCTAAAGTAATAATTAATTAAAATAATAATAATTCAAATAATAATAATTCAAATAATAATAATTGAAATATTAAAATTTCTCCCTTTTGCAGAGGACACCGTCCAGAATATCAGTTACATTTCCGAGCAGAAAGGAGGAGTTAGTGTATCTGGACAGAACTGATAGTGATGATACACAAGTCAAAAGCAATCGACGTTTATATCCAAAGTTGTAGTTTTAGAACAAGAAAATGGAAAATATTCTCGAAAATATTTCCCGAAGCCTTACTTCCAGTCAAAGACGCTTCCAGTTAAGCCTACTTGTAAGTAAATGACAAATTTGCAACTTTTTTGCAAGTGAAATTACAATTGTACGTGAAGTTGAATGGAACATTTCTTCACTCTGTTTCAAGCTTTGAAATGCAAAGAGTGAATAGTTTTCAATATTTAAGATTTTGAAACAAATCTGAGTCAAGTCTGTGATGAAAGGAAATATTTTAAAAACCTTTTTGCATTTTTAAAATAGATTTTTGATAAAGAAGCATGTTTATACGCTAATAAGAAGCACTGGAGTTCTTTGTGATATCAGAATTTGAAGAAATTCTAAATATGGTATAAAGAAAAAAATGTGAATATGATATAAAGAAAAAATTGTGAATATGATATAAAGTTGTGAAGATATGCCTTCTACCGTAAATTAGTTTTCGGGAACGATAGAATTATATTTTGAAGAATGTGTCTTCAAAGACCAATACAATCAATGCTTGCCTTTAGTCTATATTTCGAAACTTTATTGATCGAAGTCATCATAATAATTCTTGTCAATTGATTGAAGAGATTTAAATATATGACTGCAACAATAATTAAGGTTCATTACATTAAAAGACTAAATAAACGCGTAATAAAAATCAGAACTCACTCTAGGATAAGTAAACTTTTAGACGAACCCTTTTTTACAAATAGTTATAATTAAATCTGGATGAAATTTTTTATAGGAATGAAATTATTACTGTGAACTTGTTGGAAAATGGAAAATTGTATATAAATTAACAACGTGCCATGTCATTTACATGAAATGTATTTGATTTATAAGAACAATGAAAATAAGTTTCAAGTGGAATATTATAGTATATATACCATGAAATTTTTACGTTAAAAAATACGAGTAAATTACTTAGCAATTAATGTCGGGGAAAAGATATTTTCATAGAATTTGTAAACATAATTTATTTAAAAATCTGGGAACCTCGAGAAAATCAACTAGAACAACTTCTATACTCTGAGTGTAATGTTAATGTACTTATAAACCAAGTACATTTCATGTAATATTTCTTCTCGAGTAGAATAGGATGAAAAATAAAATTCATGAATCTTAGATTGCTCAATTACAATAGAACGAATAAATAGATTTTGTAAAACATAAATATTGCAATATACTTGTGACTTTATTAAATGTTGCCAATAAGAATCCAATGCTTAGTCTACGTGTCGAAGGACTCTTAAAAAAGAGTTCCCCCACCTCCTTTTGTCAAGAGCATTTACTTTTTATACCTTTACTTCTTGTATCTATAAAACATTTCATACTTTGTGCCAAACTTTCTTTATCGAACGTTTCTTCAGTAGCACTTCAACTACATATAAGTTGTGAGTTTTCGATTCAAATACCTCGATAAATAAATATACGATATATATTTCTAATTATTGTAATTTTTTCATTATAATTATTAAATATTGTACATTTGTACAACGAAATGATAATGCATTCATCAAACACGAGTCTGTACATTTCTTTGTTCTAATTACGTGATAGACGTTCAGAATAATTAGATTTAATTATTTTATCCAAATAAAAAAGTTGCTCTCGATATTTACTGCATAAAAATGTGTGAATGTTGTGGAATTTCTAGGCTATCAATGAATTACATATTATTGTAAATGAATTGTCACGCATCGCAATAGAATTCTGATTTTGTACATTGTTTTTAATAAAGATTTTATTATTTTTATTACTCCAGGATTTATTTTTTTCCGATAGTGTAAATGTTCAGTAAGATTCATATTTTTGTAAATATTGTCTCAAGGTGAAAATATTGATAAATTTGGAAACAAGTGTATCATTTTACATTTATGTCAATATGTGAATTTTTTATCTTGGTTGTGACTCAAAAAGTACAAGGATTGCTTGAAATTGCGTCATTTTAAAGATTACTAAAATTAAATACTTCTTGGGTGAAAGTGAAACATATCTTTTTTTTTTCGAACCAATCAATCAGTGCAATTAAATTCACGGAATCTCTCAAATTTTTTTGCATTCTCTTCATGTGATTGAAATGCACACCAATAGCTAAATAACATTAAAAAATTGGAAATACAGAATAATTCTTTGCTAGTATTTTAATAGAAACTAGAACACACCTTATCAACAAACTTAATATGAGAACGAGGTCGAAAGATAACAATTAAGGACAATTTCTATGTACCTTATTTCTTAAAATTTTATTGATGCAGTTTCGCAAAAAGACAAAAATTCAAAACCTTACGCAAGCTTGCACAATAAGGCACGCAATTTCATGGTAATTGAAATTATTTATTTATTTTCGGATCGTGTTTTTAAATCTCAATGAATATTTTGAATGTCTTGTTTACCGAACATCGAGCTGTAAATTTTTAAAATCAGACATTATCTCGAGTTCGTATCGCCTTTTGTTATAACAAGGAAGAAATAAAAAAGAAGAAAAAATGAATATATACAGGAAGATACTAAAAAAAATTGCTAATTAGTTTTCAGATGCTTCCTGAAAAAAGTAACGCCTTATATTTAATAATTTCAGACCCCAATTCATCTGATGACACATTTTTAATTAGGGAGAGTTCATATATTACGTCACGTTCTATTTTCAATTATTATTTTTTCACCCTTATTCCCTCGATTGTCAGGCGGTTTTTTTGTATCTCTTAATGAAAGACACGCCCTGCAAAAATAACGTGATATGCGAACGTTCTCTTATGTCAATTTCAAAAATTAGTAGTTCGGAGAATTAATGTTCCCAAAAGGTCAAATTTCACTAATCTATCTCTTAAATGAAAACTTGCACGTCAGGAGGCCGTTATAGCAAAAATTAGATAAGACTAGGTCAAAATTTTATATAATAAGAACCGAAATAAAATTTTTAACTGTAAAAAATCGAAAAATGAGAAAATTTTCAAACTTTTAAAATGGGAAAACTGTGAGGGATATTCAAAACAGATGTTTGAGGAAAGAACATCGGAAATTGTATTCTCTACTTTGCGACAAAAGAGAAAAGTCCTTTATCTTAACGGTTCGGCCCTGACCGTTGTATTGACGCGCCTATACATTTCGGCATGGAAATCCGAAGCTCTCGTCCTCATTTCCAGTTTCCCAGTTCCCTGATTCCCGACACGTGCATTCCAAGAATCAATGTCAGAGAGCTTTGAGTCATATTAGGGATTAGAGCAATTTTCAAAAAAAAAGAATCGATTCTAAAAGTTCAATTCTAAAATTCTCGGTTCGATTTAATCGATTAATCGGATAAAAGTATCGATTTCTGAATCGATCTAAAGAATCTAAAAGAATCGATTTCTGAATTGATTTGAAGAACCTAAAAAGAATTGATTTCTGAATCGATTTAAAGAATCTAAAAGAATCAATTCTTAAATTCTCGATTGGATTTAATCGATTAATCGGATAAACAGATCGACTTTTGAATCGATCTTGAAAAATCGATAGATTTTTAAAAATCTAAATTAAATTAAATTCAGCCATTTTCTTTTTTCCGTGTAAAATTGTTACTTGAAATATTATTTTAAAATTATTTTCTAGTCACCCTGTAGCTAGAGTTCTCTTGCGTTCTAGGTCCACAGTATTATAGAATATAGATAGACCTATAAATAAATTCCACCGGTTCACTGCAGGTAACCATTGTATAAGCCCCTCTTTCAATAGTATTCACATGCACAGGAAGATCCTCTCTCAAGCTGTCATACATTTCAAAAAATACTATTTTTCACTTGATTGAAAATTAAAATTCACTTAATTTAAAATTAAACAGATCAGCAGTAAAATAATACCACTAAAATAATAATAATAAATTTTCTTTAAGGAAATTTTTGTAATTTTTACTAGAATATAATTCGTAAATACATATTGTTCTAATACTAATTAATTTAGTCGCATGGTATGTAATGTAACATTAATGTCGCATTACTGTAATGCAACATCATCTCTTGCTCTCTAGGGAAGACCGATTTAAAGTTTACTCGGGATTAAAGCGAAACACCTATGAGAACAGAGTGGCGATCGATGTTCAAAAATTCAAGCGCAATTTGCATTTCATGAACTTTGAACAATATTTTTTTTTAAATATTAATCAATAAAATTAGTTCGATGTGAAGATTCATTGTTTGATTAAGATTTAGAAGAAAAAATGCCTCCTATACATTCCAAAAATTTGGGATTCTGTAAATTTATCGAAATTGAACATTTCCGTAATTTTAAATTTCGGTAAATTTACGTGATCCTTAAAAATTCCACGTCTATATAAAACACATGCCGTAAAAATGTGTTTCGATAAGGAAACTTAATCGAAAATATGTGAACAGATGTGAATGACATTATTCCTTATCAGATTACAAATTCATTTTATCTGGGTAATCATTTTATCTGGGATTGGAAGAATAATAATATTCCATAGATGAAACGACGCCATTAATAATAAAAAGCCGAATACTTCCACCTCAATTTGTTCCTGCGCAAAAGTGTCGCAGATTACAAAGAGTGATTCACAAATTAAAGAGTCGTGATCCACATTACTCCTTTTAAATTGGCATTGATGGTACCCAAATAGAAACGACAAACTAAAGTTTTTTTTTAGATAGGTCAATATTGAAGAATACTAAAAAGTATAATAATATATAATATAATATGTCTTGCTAGTATTTTTTATAAACTATGAAACAATAATTCGTTAAAAAAAGCCCAACAACCGCTGGGTACATGTCGTTGATTGTCGTACTTGTTAATCGTCAGATAAGGACTTGTTTTTTCAATGTGCCACTGCGATAGGTAAAAGTCATCGCTCGTGACGATGATATACATATAGAAACATAAAAATACATAACAACTGCGTTCTCTGCATAATTTTGTTGCTTCTTTTTCAGAGACACAGGAAAACTCGAAAAATAGAAATTCACTGTCAACCTTTTTCATTAGCCCTTTTCATTCTTCATTTTTCATTCAAACTTATCTCCCTTAAGTCCCTTAAAGTACTAAACCTTGATAAATTAAAAACTGACGGATATCTCGGCCAAGAGTGAATAGAGTCTGTAATTGGGAGTCTGTTGAGGTGGTATAAACGGTTTTCTGCATCCCTTCTTCTACCTACCCCAAAATTCGAAGGGTGTCGAGGACAATGCGACCCAACCTTGTCATGAGGCACAGAATCGATTTTTTCAACTCATGATTTTCGTTTTATACGTTAGAGATCGAGTTCTCTGGTTTAAGAGTGTCAGGCATGTGTTGAGTTTGGGGGACTTACGAGTGGAATAAAAAAATGATAAGCGAGTGGGAAAGGCCGGGATTTCGCCGGTCAGCCGGCAGCCAACTAGCGAAGTCAGTCGTTTCCAGCCTTTCGAGTCAGTCGCGTCGTAAAGTGTTCCGCTCCTGAAAATTGTAAAAGCATGGCGCGAAGGATCAGCTTAATTTCCTTGATTATCTTGGCAGTGATTCGTAAGTGCTTTTTTTCAAGTGAAAATTACCCATTTCGTTGCCGGTGACCCAAAGAGGATAATCAAAGAGTTCGCGTTTGCGCCAATCCTTCATGTCATAAATTGAACGTCTACCCTCTCAACTCTGCCGAAAATTTTCCAGAGACGTAATTCAAACGTGATTTTTATATAGTTAACATTATTTTCCTTTCTCGAGGGTTTTATTTTCTTTTTAGAAAGAGTTCACTCAATTTTCCTCAATTTTCAATATTGGACCAATTGTCAATTTCAAAATTCATATTTTACATTTCATTATAAATTTACGAAATTCGTTTTCTTTTAAGAAATAAATAGGAAATAAATTTACAGGAACGAGAAATTTGATGCCTGAAGAAGAAATTAGGATAAAAGAGGATTTTTTTTTTCAATTTCTAAACGGTGCTAAGAATTAAGGGCATTTTGTATTCAAAGGACGTTTTCTCTTGAATCTGTTTTTATCATATACGTTATTCCTAACACGTGGGTACTGCCTTACCGGAAGGTGAAGACATGACCACCTTTTTGAGAATTACAGACAAAGGTCTTCGAGAAAGGAGTATTCTTCGAATTTCAATTATCTCGTGATTTTTTAATCAAAATCAATGATCCTGAACCTGAAATATTTCATTTCACCCACAGTCATTCATTTCAAGCTCTAAAAGATTTTTATTCATTTCCCTGGCGAAAGTTTCGGATTGAAATTCATTCCGAAGCAATTTGAAATTTTTCTAGGCGTTCCGGAATTTTTATCCGAATTTTTTGGAATCACTCGGATGGAAAGTTTGAATTGATTTGATTTGTTCGGAATCATTCGGATTGAAAGTTCGGATTAATTCTGACTAAACGGATTTATGCGGATTCATTCGGAACTTTCTTTTAAAGAATTAATATTCTTTTTTAATTCGTCCATTATGTTAAAAGCGCTCGTTTGAAATAAGTAATTGCAGATAATATTGATAACAATAATAATAATTGCACTATCTAAAACTACCTCTGGAAAAACTGGTTTTTGCTTACAATAAACGAAAAGTTTACCTCAGCCATTAAAAATGATAAAAAAATATTTTGTGTTACAATTTGCATTGCTTCTCAAAAATCGAATGGCCCCTGAAGGTGAAGGTTGGCAACTTGACATTGAAAAGCCAGCGAATGGAATATTAATTTCTTTTATGGCTAAGCACGCGCCTCTCCTTTTACACGTACCCCTTTGCTTTATTGCTTCACTCTAGATTTATCATTCGCTAAAATAGAATGTACCACGTTCATATTGGCGCACATAATCTGAATTACAAAGCTGTACAAAAATAGTGCGAAAGTAAACATTTTTTCCTCGAGTTGCAGAATATATTCCGCGATCGATCTCAAATCTTCTGGAATCTTTCATCCAAACGAAGGAACTCAAGTTTAAAAAATATTTTAAAAAAATGAAAAAAATTATCTGGAAAAATTCCTTATATAACGTTTAATTAGTAACTTTATGATTCAAGCTAAACAAATTACAGTCATTGTCAAAAATGAATTGTAAACCGAGAAATCATAAACTGAATCATTGTGTACGTGCAACGGAAAGTAAACACTAAATAAACAATTCTGACTCATATTTTCTTATGATTAGATAAAAACAACCCGGTGCGTATAAAATCACGAATTCCGTGACGTTAATTCATATTATACGATATGCAGGGACTTATCGAAAAGTATAATATTTGTTCATTCCTCAATGCATGAGTTATTCAGGTTGATTACATGTTTAGAAAATAACGAAGTATAAAATGAAAAAATTTTCCTGCTTTAGTATTAAGAAACTTTTTATAGCATTTTTTCATATTTAAAAACTTTGGGACGATGCAAAAACATTGTGCCCTTGAAAAATGGCTTCACCCTATATAAATCTCACTCTTTCTCCCCTTCGTTTTTAGAAACTCCCAACCACTGAATGGAAGAATTCACACCAGATGTTTTTAATGATACAGATTGAAGTAAAAAGCTTTCCACTGCTCCAGACTTTCAGTACATACTTTATGGACTCGAATTTATAACCGATTACTAAGCTTTTAATATTATTCTCCGTGATTCTGAATTATTTTTAACATACCTTTGTTTTGTGGAGGGATCACGTGAATTTACTGTTTAAAGTTCCCGAAATTGAATATCATCGCAATTTAAAATTTCCGAAGTTGAAAATTTTCGAAAAATGAATATTTGCGAAATAGAATTTGAAATTTCGGTAAATTTATATGATTCGCCGGAAAACATTACATTCCAAATAATATAATATTTCTTTTATGAAATATATCTAAACTTGTGCGAATGACAAGATAGAACTAATTAACCTTTTTTTTAATGAAGATCTTCCGTCAATATACACCTGTAATTACTGTAGGGTTTGCCTGGAATGTCTTGGGATTACCTAACACGAATATCTGTGTGAATTCCGTAATAACCTGGTTAATCCGGATAGGCATCCGTTACTAATCGAATCAGAAGGTAGTTTTTGCTGTTAGTATGGAATAATAAAATTTCAAGAGCGGTTCTACGAAATATTAATTAATATTCCACCGCCAATTCTGAAAATTTCACGGGTTAAAAATACAAAAGTCGAGACCTGAACGAAATTAGGCACAATCGTAAAGTTGTATCTGCAATTAATTTCCTTAATTAAACAATTCAAGGTTTTTTAACAATTTAATGAATCATCGATGGTATAATTGTTCCTAATAATACTCTCTTTAATTGCAAGTAAATTTGCTATAAAAAAGGGTTAACTTATCGCCGACAATTGACTCTCAGAGTCAGCATGAGAATTTCTCGAATTAGTTAATGAAATTCAAGCAATTACACACTTCTCAAGAATTCATTCACCCTTTGGAATATAGAAAAGGAGAAACGGTTTTTCATGTGGGATATAAATTCACATTGAAGTTTCTGCACGAAAAGTTCAGTCACTCGGGTTATATTCTTTTATTATTGAGGAATAAAATTTTTATATCGAAAAACCAAAATGCTGAATGTGAAAAAATACTGAAAAAATAATTTCCGAAAATTCAAATTCCCGAAATTCCAAATTACCGAAATTTTTATATCCCAAAAAAATTAAATACCCGAATTTTCTAATACCAAAAAATTAAAATTCCCAAGAAACTATTAAAACAAATGAACGGAATAATTTTGAAAGTTTAGTTTTCATGTTGTACGATGGCACCCATCCGAGTATAAACGAGTTAAGCGCTGCTTAACTTCGGCGATCGAATGAGAAACCTCAAACAGTTCCATATATCCCAGAGGACCCAAAGAAAGCTCAAAAAGTTTTATAGAATATCAATTTTATAGAATAAGAATATTATTTGTGAATAATAGCAGAAAATTTGGAGGGAATTCAAACTGATTTTATTAAGACAAGGGATTTTAAAATAATTTATAGAATTTCAAAAAATATTTAATATTTAATATAAGACATATCCAGTCCACAAGGTTTTTTCCAATTATTTTTAAGTTTCCAAAGTTCTAAAAACCCAAAATTTGTACTTATTTACTAGCAGAAATTTACCCGGCTTTGCCCGGGATTTTAAAAGAGATTTCATAGAATTTAAAGGAGTTTTAAAAAGATTTCAAAGAATTGCAAAAATTGCAATAACTAGAAATTTTAAGGAATTTCTAGTTATTTTGAAATATTTTACACGATTTTAAGACATTTATAGCAGATTTTAAGTATTTTAAAAAATTTCATGTTTTTTTAAGGGATTTCAAGTGATCTTCTCTTGGAATCCCTTGAAATTTTTTAAAGTCCCTTAAAAACTGATATGAAATATATTGAAATCTTTCAAAATCTCTGGAATATTCTTTTGATAAATCAAACTCTTTAAAAAATCCCGTGAAATCTTGTATAAACCCTTAAAAATCCTGAAACTTTTTTGAATTCTTTTAAAAATCCTTTGAAGTTCCTTAAAATATGTTAAAATCCTTAAAATAAATTCCCTAAAATCATTTAAATTCATTTGAAACCTCTTAAAAATCCAGGCAACGCCACGCCGAAATATGAAGAAATATTTTTTTTAATTAAAAAAAATTTCTTTGAATCAAAAAAACTTTTTTTCATTCAAAGAAATTTTTTCTTTGACCGTGCATCAAAGAAATGTTTCTTTGATTCAAAGAAACTGTTTTCTGGGTGCGGACAAATTTCCTCTAGTAAATAAATAAAAATAAAATAGTTTTAGGGAACTTTTTTTGATATTCCTGATTCAATAAACAAAAAAAAAAATATAAAATCTTTTTCAGACTAGACGTCTGAAACTTCCACCAAATCTAAAAATAAATCCATCCATTGGTTCTAACAATATATTGAGTAACCCTGAAAAGCTTATGAACGCGATATTGCAATATATAATGCTTCGTTGGTTGTAAAGTATTTTCATTATAAATAGCATACCTGTTCATGAGATATTGCTGCGAATAAGTAAAGCGGAAAAGAGAAAAGACAAGGCAAAAAGGATAAACCATATTCATTATCCACACTTTGAATTTCAAACAGGAATTTCATTCTCAAGTATATAAGAAACTCAAATTTTTTAATGTAAATTGTTTATCCCTTGAAATTGCTATGTGGACAAGAACTAAATTGGTTATAAAAAAGAGACTGGGAAATAGGAAGTATCTCTTAAACGAGTATTTCCCTTGGTAGCTACATAAAGAAACAAATCTAATCAATCTGTTGCAAAGGAGGTCAATGTGAATTATTTGGAACTCCAGAATCGGCAAAATGTTCAATCTATAAATACATATACTCTACTTTTTTAAATATTATATGATCACAATAATTATAGATCAATAATATATGATCAACATATTGCACATAAAATTTTCCATCTTGCAAAAAACCTTTTGAAATTATTACTAAACTCTCTGAATCATTTCCAATTTTCTACTCTATAAAATTTGAATCTGTGAAAAATCACTGGAATTTTCAGTAGATTCAATTTTCGAGAGTTTACTGTTTTCATTTTAGCGTTTATTTCAAATATTTTTGGAGTCCATTGGTTCCTAAGCTCTTCTATTCCAGATCCGTTCACGCAATAAAAATGAACTGCATTCCATTCCAGTATAAAATCCTGAGAAAATCAAATGTAAAGTTTCGAGGGAAGTAGCTGTTACATATTTAAATTTGAAAGAACACTTTCCTCTCGAAGTCGAAAGAGTTCTCGATTCTCTGTCGATTAAATAGATTCCTTAAGAAGTTATTCGTTGACCGAGGTCAGATTGGCACGAACCTGTTATTCTCTTCAGTGAACGACACATAAATCACATAAATCACGAGCAAGTTTGCGTGAAACGAAACTGATTTCATCTATCGTAAGTTATCCAGTTCCCACTGAATTTTTCCCTTCGAAACCTTGTACTTCACGTTTGTTTGTGTGTGGATATAAATAGTGCAAATAATGTCCCTGAGCAACAGACCGGAAATAGCGGGTGGGAGCTACGTGTACGAAAAGATAATCTGAGTGGAGGGAAATTTGAAATGGGAGAAGACGTTAAACGAATTGAAAATTGAAAATTGAGAAAATTACGAGGGGTTGACGACACTTGAAATTCTTGAAGTCATTGAATTCTTCGGAAATATCTGAAGACACTTGAAGTCTTAAAATTAAATCTTAAATTAATCCCTTAAAATTTTATAAAATCCTATTAAACTTCTTTAAAATCCTAAAAAAAAACTAGTAAATTCCCTTCAAATTTCTAGAAGTCTTTTAAATTCCTGAAAATCACATGAAATCTCATAAGATCCCTCAATATTTTTGGAAATCCCAATTTTCCAAAAAAAAAACTTTGAAATCCTGAAAAAGTCCTTAAAATCTTCATCAATCCTTTGAATTCTATAAAATAATAATAATAATAAGTTTCTATAAAAAACCTCTTAAAGTCCCGGACAACGCTGAGTAAATATATAAAAATGTTGGGTTTTGGAAACTGAAAACCTTTTTTTTTTAAGATTTATATTCCAATGAATGTAAAAATCCTTAAAATCTGTAAAATCTCTTAAAATCTTTTGAAACCCCTCAAAGTCCCTTAAAATCACTAAAAATAATTTCAAATCACGTCAAGTAACTGCAGAAATTTCAGAAGAATTCAATTACTTTAAGAGATTCCAGGTGACTTTAATTCAGCGAAATCTCCCGAAGCAAATATTTTTATCTCAATGCATCAGTAAATTTTTTCAACTACAAAGAATTTTTACATGACGATAAAGACTGATACCCCAGACTGATGATACTGATACATTTAAGACTGATAAAACCCATACCTCTCCTATCACTGCTAACCTTCAGAAGAAATATACATCATTCATGGCTGGAATCCAGAATAAATTTGATATGAATGTTGAATTATTGAATAAAAGCTCGAACACTCAACTTACGAACTTTTTTTTCTTTTCAGAAATTGCCATGGCCGCTAAAATACCAACTCCTAAAGAATTCTTCAAAAGTATCAATGGGAACCTAACACAAGTTACTTGGAAGCATGCAGTAAACAGTAAGGAAGATCTTAAAAAAGCTCTCGACTCAGGTAATTATATTATAAGTTATTATTGTATTTATAAGTTAAATAATATCGGATTATCTCCATTTTTTCTCTTCAAGTCTAACTTTTTCAAAAAACTTTCTTCTTCAATTATTTCAACTCTACCCTTTCACTGGAAGTAACTAATAAAAAGGACACAAGTAATTTCAGGCGAATTATACGATACAATAAAATCAGGTGGACAGTTGTTATCCGTTTTCTGTCAATAACTAATGTTTTCCCTATTTATAGAAAGTTTAAATCCACTTTGTCTTATTTTAACTGGGTTAAACTTTTTCAAGCACATTAAATCATACGATTGTTAGTAATAATCGAAATCGTACTCTGTTTATTCGAGTGAAGAAATGCATATCAATGAGACAAACTTTCAATGAATTTCAATCCAGTGGCAACTTTTTTCAGAAACTTAAAACTCTTTCCTAAAGAAACTACATATTAGCAAAAATTGAGCATTTTTATAATCATAGCGAAAGCCTGTCGACGTAGGAGAAAAAGAGAGCTCAGGTTCCACAAAGTAACATTTTAATCTTGGTCAAGTCTTTACCAGACTCACGTCAGAGGTACCATCTTCACTGACAATCGATAATGACCTTGACCTGTGTTTCCACTGGGTCTTCTCGAGTTACCCTTGACGATAACTGAAAATGGTTTCATATGGCACGCGCAGAAACATAAAAGTTCAGACTGTATAGTAACAACCCTAGTTTTGAATAGCAAAAAGCTCCCGTTTTTCGAATCTTACATAATATAAAGAACAATCTAATATAGAAGAAAAACTGACTCATATAGGCAATTTTTAATCTTTGAAGTGCCATTTCTAATCTCATTTACTTATTCATTGTCCTCCATCCATTTTTAAAGTACATTCTTGCAATTTAAAGTAGATATAACAAACTGATTTCTGCAGAGAGGAGGAAAACATCGATCTCACGAATTTGGTTCACTAGCGATTAGACTCGCGCACTAAAGTCTGACAGCAGAGAAAGTTGCAGGCTGCAGCTACATTATATCAGCTTCTATAGTCCCTTTAGCTGTGATCGATATGTGCGTCTCACGTGACTAAAATTTTCATTTTTAAAGCAGATATCATGATGCTTGAAGCTGACGTCATCATTGGACAACTAACGACAAACAGAACAGCAGATTCGCAACCTATTATGGGTCATCCGCCAGCAACTGAAAGTAACTTAAGTCTGGATGAATTCCTCAAAACTGCTCTCAAGAACCACACAAAAGGACTGAAGCTGGACTTCAAATCGATCGAAGCCTTCAAACAAAGCTTGCCAATCATCGAAAGCCATAAAGCTAATGTAAGTCTTGTGTACTTCATCTTGGAAGAATATTTAACAATAGAGTACTTCTTTTTATCAAATTTACTCTAATATATAATAATAATATTAGACTAATATTATTATTTTTTTTAACAGATTACGGTCCCTTTTTGGATCAATGCTGATATTCTACTGGGTCCAGTTAATGCATCAGTGAGCATTGCTAACCCTGTTGAACCTAAAGAATTCCTGAAGCTTGCTAAAGACAAAATCCCTGAAAGTATCTTATCTGTTGGTTGGGTCACCAGGTACGTTCAGAAAAACAAACGAAAGATGGAAATTTTAGAAAAGGAAAGCTCTCTCGTACTGAAAATGTAGAGTAATAGAAGTAGATCGATCAATGTCCTGAGGTTGCGCGGAACGACAATTAGTTGGAAAAATCCCTGGAGATTTTAAAATATCCAGAATAATATTTTTCTCTTTTGCTATTTTATTTAGGCTGGAAATTTAATCAGTAACTTTTTTTAAGTGACTCTGCAACACTGCAGAATTCAAATTCCCGAAATTCCAAATTGCCGAAATTTCTATATCCCGAAAAAATTAAATACCAGAATTTTCTAATTCCAAAAAATTAAAATTTCCGGATGCATGGACAGGAAAGTAGAGATTGAAAAAGATAGACGTGGCGATAGATTGCAAAAAGAACAGAAAAAGATTGGTTTGGATAGGGGGTGAATAAAGAAAGATTGGCGTGGATAGATGAAGATAGGAAATTATTGGCGAAGATAGATGAAGAATACATAAAGATAGAAAGATTGAAATTCAAAAGAAAGGAGTTTAAAAAATAGATAGAAATAGATTGGCAAGGATAGGGAAGGATACATTTTTCCTTTCTATTTCAATCCTGAAGATTGAAAAAGATTCAAGTAGATAGACTTTCTATCTCTTTACTTCCAACATTATTATTATTTTAATATTAATTATGATTAATATTAATTAATTAATATTATTCTAATCTTATCACTAAAAAGAGATAGACTGCAATAAGCGAGATATAGATAGAGATAGAGAAGTGCGGATTGAAAGAGATAGAAGCGAGTTGAGATTGATAAGGAGATAGAAAGGGATAGACAAGAATAGGCGAGAGATAGGAAAGAATAGAGAAAGATTGTAAGAAATAGGAGCAAACGGTAATTGAGATGAAAATAGAAAGGAATAGACAAGAATAGGCGAGAGATAGGAAAGAATAGAGAAAGATTGATTGATTATAAACGGTGATTGATAAAGAGATAGAAAGATATAGACAAGAGATTGAAAGAGATAGGCGTGGATGTGGATTAAGATCGAGATCGAGATAAATCCAAAATAAATCCAAATGTTAGCTGAATCTAATGATGAATAACATATTCATTTATTTTTAGGTACGATGCCAAAACCAACATCACTGGAAGTTACACGAGTGCACATATTCAAGCGATGGCGAAAACCCTGAAGGACAACAATGTGACTCAGACAGTGACTTATCCTGTGAGAGCAGCCTTAGCAATGAACGATATTGAAGTAATGAAGTCTCTATTGAATAACAGCTCTGGAACTGCAACTTTGACTATTTGGTCCAGCCAAGGTGATGTAGTCGATGGAAAGAAACTTTCGAAACTGATCACGGATATTGGCGTTGATAAGGTCTATGTTGATGTGCCAACTGAAGTTTGGAAGACCTTGAACCTCTCCAAAGGTGGAGCTTCGTATCTTGGCTCAAGCATAGTTTTGACCATAGTTTCCCTGCTTTCGGCTACATTTGCCAACCGAATCCTGTGAAGTTAAGAAAACTATAAAGAAACACAAAATTAAGGAAGATGCAGGGAAGATAATCGAAGATATGATGGAATCTCGGGAGAAAAAGAAAATTAAAATAGAACCTCAAGAAAATTGAGGTTCTATTGCTGAATGAAGAAGGGATGGATTTCCAGCAGTATTTTTTTTTTTTTCTTGAAAATGTTTAGATTGAATGTACAAAAAGTTTGATTGCGATGGAAATCCAAAGTCGAGATATGATCCAAACTGCTTTTTATGTTAGGGAATAAATAAAAGTCTTGGTTTCAAATATTATAGTAAAAAAGTAAAAGAGTTGTCTTGAAAGTTTTGAAGAATCAAAAGTTAATACTTTGTATATCAAATATAAAGATGTTGATCCATTGTATTTGGCTAATTGTTACGAATTCGATACGAATTCCACTGATTTGTACAAAATCTCATGTGCTGGAACTACTAACTTTTTACTTTGTACATAAAGGAAATATTTTCAAAAGTCAATTTTGCAGAAGCATTTTGAAAAGCATCTGAAGATATTTAGTGAAGCTCCATGAGATTTTTGACAAAACAGCTATGTGTGCTTCAGTCTATACTAATTTAAATTCCACAACCATTAAATTCCGTTAGGTGGTTCGTTCTTATTAGTGCAGAGTAAAAACTTGTAGATCGGAAGGTTTCGATTAAATTTCATTGAAAAAGAAGCAACGATGAAAGTTTAAGCCTTTTATGTAGTGAAACTTGAGCTGAAATCATCCGATAAAATACTTTAAAATTAAAAAGTTTAGCATAATTAACGTTGAATACAATAGTTATGATGCAATAGTCACTTCGCGATGAACGACTTACATATATTTTTAATTGAACTACATATATACTTTGTATCTAGAGTTCAGGTTCTTCCGTGTCGCATTCCAAACATTACCAGAAACTTACAGAATTTATTACTATTCTTAATTAATATTACAAGTAGATAGTAAGACAATTACATGTATAGTTTCCACAAATTTGTAAGATCCAATACTTAGACACCTTCATAAAGAAATTAGAAGCAGCTTGTTTCGCAAATTGATAGATAGATTATAAATATCAATGGTGATTCCTTTTTTTTAAATTAGTTAAATTAAATGTTGAGGCTTACAAATTTGTGTGATTTTTCTTGATTAAATAAAATGAAACCTTACGTTTCCTTAAAACTTGAAAACAAATGTTTCAAATATCGACGTCCAATTTTGTTACATGTATCTATATTTATCCATTTAATCTGATCAATCATTTTTCACTTTCAATTGACTGATCTGTTAAGTAATTCAAGTGAGTTATTTGTAATTTGCAATTGTTAAAAATCCAAATCTAAATTAAAATTTCACATTACATTATTTTTGTACTGAGTAATTAAAATTAGATTGTATTTACGAGAAATAACGCGAATAGCATGATTATAGTTTTAGTTCGTAAGATCGTTGGTTTACTCAGGTTCATAGTAGGGAAAACCGGGGCTAGTTAACTAACGAGATTAATTAATTGACTAATCGACCGTAGTTTCCGTACTTATCAAATTGTGATTTATAATACGTAATTGTGGATTAAAATATGTAATAGTAAATACGGAAACTATAGTCGA
Source organism: Synergus itoensis (assembly GCA_904066005.1). Taxonomy (NCBI): domain Eukaryota; kingdom Metazoa; phylum Arthropoda; class Insecta; order Hymenoptera; family Cynipidae; genus Synergus; species Synergus itoensis. The sequence goes on along the minus strand of CAJFCP010000716.1, from coordinate 311,041 downwards.
TTAGTCAACTAATCTCGTTAGTCAACTAGCTCCGGTCTCCATAACTAAATACATAGTAATGAAGAATTATTTAAAATTTGAAAATGAATAGATTTATGTCAAAGCCAAAGTAAATGTCAAATTATAAACAATGGGGCACGCTGTGTTTGATAATGAATGAATAAAATCGTTTACGAAATAAATTCTTGCTACTTCTTACTCATCCTGATTTTCTCAAATAACAAAGTGTGTAGAGGGATAAAAAATCTTTATCTTTAGCGATTAGCGATAATTAGCGAAATCAAGTGCAAACCGCGAAAACGTGCAGTTGTCTCGCGCCTTATCACCCGAGCCGGCGGGAATCTCGAATTCTCGAGACGAGACAAATCGGGAATTTTCGGAAATCACCTGCTGACTGAGGAAAATCTGTTGAGACGATGCATCAAGTTCATAAGACCGCGATCGTTTGGCGGGGGGTCGTTATGCTGCACGCATGCGCTCTGTGCTCTGCTATCTCGTCGGTAGTTGTCGACGCAGGCTCAGTCGCCCGCGACATTCGGCACGCGATACGATTGGATGTTTGCTGGTAAAACGACTGCGCGAAACTCGGTGCCGGTACCACGCGTTTTTTTCTCTAGACACATGTCGAAAGTTCCTTAAAGTTCCTCCAACTTTTCAAATTCATCCCCCAAAATCCGTCAACAAGATCATAAATTCAAGCGAGTCATTCAAAAAAAGAGACATTCTCAAAAAAAAAGTAAATTATTAAATACAGTATAGTCTGTTTACAAGTTTCAAAAATCAATTTTTGTCTCCTGGAAAAAAAGACTTGGGGCAAATCAAGTCCCTCGGCGCAACCGGGTGGGTTGCGTCAACCCCAAAAGGTTCTTTCCATTCGGCACGTGGATCGTTAAACACGTGTGCGACAAAATCCGCGTTTAATCTCTGCGTTTAAATAGAATCCTTAGAAATCAATATTTTGGATTGAATTTCAGTGATAGCAGAATAAGTGAGTGTTTCCGTAAATAAAGTGTCGATCAAATGATTCGATCATTGATAATAAATGATGAAAACAAGTGTCACTCGTTTGTGAGAGAAGCTCTTGTGATGTTCTCCTGAGGGGTGGTTTTTGAATAAGTGTAAATCGGCGGTAAGATCGGTATCAAGGTATCCAAGGTCGAAACAAAGGATAGCAAGGACCGGGATGATGTAACTGTGCGAACTGAAGGTCGTCAAGGCTAATCTGACGAAGATGAGGGAATCGGGGGTGCTGGTGGTGTTTGGTACTTCAATGCTGGTTTTTCTGGCCCTGGGGGTTCTAGTGGTGGAAAGTAGGCATCATCAGGACAGTACTGAGGTGGTGCATCGCCACAGACACAGACACGAGCCGTCATCGCGACGGCTTCAGAATCACCCATCGAGAAGAGCCTCTTTGTCTTCTTGGAACGAGGATGAAGACTATGAGGATGCAGAAGAAGAGTCGGAGGAAGACTATGACCTGGACACTTACGACAGAAAATTCTCGTCCAAGAAACCTCAGAGGGGTAGACTCGACTCCCGGCACTCTAGGTCCCATTACCATGGTAATCACCATGGTACCAAGTACGCCGAGAGGCGCAGGAATTCCCGCTATGGTGGTGCCCGGGAAAGGAATCAGAGAATTCGTCCTAGCAGGGACAGGACGTATCGCAAAGGATACTCCTGGGAATATGATGAGGAAGATGAAGTAGATTACTATGACGATTACGATAAATTTAATCGTTACGATGACAATGAAGATGATCTGAGTGAGAGCGAGGAGTACTACTCGAATAGGCGAAATTCTCGCAAGAAGTTTGATGATTCGAGGTGGGACTGGAAGAGCAAAAACGTGATTCGGAAGGACGAGAGGAGAGATCGTAGGCGGAAATTTGGCACTCATCGAGGTGTCTTGAAGAACAGGTACCATGAGGAATCTGATGAGGATGACGTTGAGGAGGAATTAGCAGGAAATGGTCGAAGGAAGGTCTTTAGGGAAAACGGTACCAGGTCCTTTGATTATGATGATGGTTTGGATGATTTTTTTGATGAAGAGGAGGGTGATGATAGTGAGGACCAGAAGAAGAAAGAGAAATCGGGAAGAGATGAGAGCGACGAGCTGGATAATGATTTTTATAAAAATGACGTTAAACCTCCTCTGAAGACGTTTGATGATATTATCAGGAGATTGACGGCTGAGGATCCGACGACTCCAAAGACCTCAGTTCGGAGAGACTATAGGAATATAGAGATTGAGAAGTACCTTAAGCGTGACATCTATGGTAACTTGAAATATGAACCGAGAAACGGTTCAAAAATTGATGCTGACCCTGTGACAATGACACCCTTTGGTGCTACCACTGCGAAGTCTCTAATTACGAAGGAATCAAGTCCTCAGAAAGTATCTATTCTTGTTGGATTTTCGGATGATAAGAAGAGCCTTCAGAGTAAGGTCACTCCGGAAGTTCTGGGTGCTCAGGTGAAGACGAAAAGTTTGGAACAGGAATATGAGTACTCAGATAACGAACAAGAAGATGACCCAAGCGCACAGGCAGATGACAATAATGCCGTAAGTGCAAATTTCTCAGGATTCAAATATTAGTGTTAATATAATAAAGATAATAGGATAATAAGATAATAAGACTTTAGGATACCTTTAAAAATTTCCAGGGATAAAAAGCATTTTATTTTATTTGGCTTTCATATAAAAATTGGAGGATATCTCATGAGTACATCTCATGGTAAATTATCGCGACCTTGACAGTACGTTTCGAGATTTAATGAGTATCGTGTAAATTGGAAAGTAAGCTGCGTGGTCGACACTTGGAAGAAAATTCATATCGATAATGCTCGGCATAGAACTCTCGTCCCTGATATGCACCCTACCTTGTACTGGAAATGAGATAATCCTAAAATAAACTAGAGGTGTAAGAGGCTTACAATTTATCAGTACATACGAATTTTATGAGAATTTACACATCTTGTATTTCATATTTTGACTTCCAGAACGATAAGCCATTTTATGAAATATAACTTTCGAAGTATTTAAGGATTATATTATTCTATATTTTAATCTTAAAGGATTATTAATTACTGATTCGAAGGTATTCATATCAAAGTTCCTATACTACTTTAATGGTATAGGATGGAACCCTATTCTTAGTAAGTCCTTTCCCTAGAGAATATATTTTGCATAATGCAATCACGGGCATTGATGTTGGAAAATGGTATTTCTGCCTTACAAGTACCTAGATCTCACACGAAGGTTCGCGTGAGTCGATCAAAGTGATGCTTGACTTGCCAACGAGACCAAGCTGAATCAACCTTGAAGACGCAGATTGCGATCCAAGATAGACCCCTACTAGGATCCTTCTGCAGTCCTTCCTAATGCTTGCAGTACTCGATTGTGTCGAAGTTGCATCAATCTGAACTCTTGTTCTTTTGCAACCTTTGAGATCAGTGACTTTGAATTTAAATCAGAAAGTCCAAGTAACCACAATTTTCCGTGTAGAAATTTGGATGGGGTCCTGATGGGATCCTGAACAGTTTTCCCGAATTTTAAGGTGGTTCTAATTGGGAAAACTGGAAAGGAACTTTCAAGGCGCGACACGTTCTCACTCTGGTAAATATTCTACGTAGGGAAAACTGGTCAATACCCCATCAAGATTAAAAAACTATAATATTATGGATTCATTATTTGCAATGTGGATTTAAGGAATTTTTAAAGAATTTCTAAATAATTCACAGTTTCAAGATTTTAGAGTACTTGAGGAGAATTTTTTTGTGGCCCCGATCGGGCCCAGATTGGGGAATATGGCCCCGATCGGGTCCAGATCGGGGGATTTCAGACCGGGGATGAAACATACGGCCCGACCAGGCCCAGACCTGGCCCGATCGGGCCGGGCGTTTCAACACCGATCTGGGCCAGAGACTTTTAAATAATATTAGAGAATTTTAAAGGATTTTCAAAAGATTTCAAATGATTCTAACGAATTTAAGGAGATTTCATAAGAAATTTCAAGTGATTCTAGGGAATTTGAAAGGATTTTAAGAAATTGGACTAGATTTCAAAGATATCAAGATTTCCCAAAGGATTTTAAGAGGATTTAAACCAATTTAAATAGATTTCAAGAGATTTTAAGGAATTTAATGGGATTTCAAGAAATTTCAAGTGATTCTGGAGAATTTAAAAGAATTTTGAAGGATTATCAAAAGATTTCAAGCGATTTTGAAGAATTTAATGCGATTTAGAGAAATTTGAAATGATTCTAAGGAATTTAAGAGGATTTTAAGAAATTTGAAGTAATTCTAGGGTATCTGAAAGGATTTTAAGAAATTGGACTAGATTTCAAAGATATCAACATTTCCCAAAGTATTTTAAGAGGATTTAAACCAATTTAAATAGATTTCAAGTGATTTTAAGGAATTTAATGGGATTTCAAGAAATTTCAAGTGATTCTGGGGAATTTAAAAGGATTATAAGAAATTGTACAAAGTTTCAAAGATATCAAGATTTTCCAAAAGATTTCGAGAGAATTTCAAAGGAATTTAGGTGAGTTTCAAGATTTTAAAGTAATTAAAAATTGTTGTTAGGTTTTTTAAGGAATTTTCAATGATATTAAAAAATTCTAAAGCTTTTTAAAAGAACTCTAAAGAATTTAAGAATTTTGAAGAATTGTCACAAGATTTAATGAGATTTAGAGAAATTTCAAAGATTCTAGGAAATTTAAAAGAATTTAAAAAAATTTTACAAGATTTCCTGAAGGATTTCAAGAGAATGTAAAGCGGTTTAAATATAACTGTTCCAAAGAAAGGAGTAACTAGTTATTTCCGTCCTTATGTGATTACTCGTGTGTCACGAGAAAATGAGGTGTGTAACTGATGGGAAGAACCCGTAGACCGAATGTCGGTTCCTCGAATTGATCTCAGAAAGGACTTTGACTAACGATCCCAGAATCCGCAAATATATAAGATTTTCGTGAGAAAATAGAAAAACATAGTCTTGGAAAATTAGGGAATGAAACTGAGTTTCCAGCCATTGAGATGCTAATGTTCATTCTTTTTGAAAGATTTTACATTTTACTGTTAGGTACAACATGTCTGGCTCAGAGTCGATAATGTATTTTCAAGGGTTCACTCTTTTTTCCCATTGTCCTTTAAAAAGACATTTCTCTTATGCTCTTGCCTTAGTACATTTACCTAACGGATAATTTACATTTATACATAATGCAGAAAATCACTTATTGAAGATTTTAACGGTAGAATGCATTTTAAAGAAAGGGCATTTAAAATAAAGGGCATTTAAAAAAAGAAGCATTTTAAATTACAGAGCTTAGTCATAATTTACTTTAGTCAAAGGAAAGGGCGAACACACAACCTATTTTTCACAAAATATTGCTTTTGAAGCTTTAATCTTGCCTCACAGTAAACACATAAATTGAACCGCTTCTAACACTTCCCTTTCTTTCCCCCATCAAACATGTCAACAAATTTTAGTCCCTAACATCTGCAAAACATTAATTCAATCTTGTTTTCATTAGAATCTTCATAATAAAATTTATACAAACAAAACAAAGCATGTAGTAAAATAAAATATCACAAATTTCCTCTTCTGCATAATTTTGGAAATTTGAGGATAAGTTACAAATTGTTTGATAAAAAAAAGGCTTGCGTAGATAAAGCATCAGTTAAAATATACATGCATCGGCGAATTGAAGAGGTCAGCAATTTACATGAAAGAGAAGTCGATACACTTCCTCGTTGCACTTCCGTAAACGGTATAACTTTTTAAAATGTTTAAAATTGCATCACATCATGGATGTGATAATATATAATACATAATTATTGTTATTATTATTATATAAGTCTTGTTAAGTATAAAGAGAAGCTTATTTTTATCTATACAAGAAGCATAATGAAGAATTCAAAGCTTTTTTGGATAAACGGAAGAAACTTCTGCCAGTGTTGATGACAAGTTCATCAGTTCCACTGATGAATCAGTGAAATTTAGATGATAGAGGGCGTGACATTCACTGGTTCATCAGCGTAATTCACTGGTTCACCAGCGTATATACGCTGATTTGAATCAGTGGTATACTTATCGCTGATTCAGATTAAGAGAGTGGAAGTTACCCGTAATCGAGAAGACAAGCTCTGAGAATCGCATTCCTATACAAGCTATTGATTGTGCTGACTTAATGAGCCTCTAAATTCATTAGTCTCATTTCGAGGAGATAATCAATGGTTCAACGTGCACATCTAATAATACAAGGAGCAAAAAGCCAGATCCAAACAATTTACCTTGAGCATAGACACGAAGTCTTACCTTTAAATGTTAAGTCACATGGACTGAACCCACACATTCTTATCTGTCTTCGTTCAGCTGAACAGTATACACTATACAGTCATACATGCAACATTGTAGAAGAAGCTCTTGCTGATATCAGCAACGAGAGAGCAATGTATGAGACGTCTCGCGTTTCTCGAGAGCCTTTATGGAGTTTCACGAGGCATAAGTTATAAGATACAAATGGAAATGTATCTTACATTTCCATTTGTATCTTACATTTCCATTTGTCTGCAAAGAGTAAACCAATCTCGAACTGGTTATTTTACAGTCTGGATTGAAAGGAGACGAGACATCTTGGCAAACATTGGAGAAACATCGAACTATGTATTCGAACTCCCGTACTTGGCTCGTTAACGAATTAACGGCTTGCTAAAGAGAACGATAACGGTCGCCTGGTGAAGGTGTTAATAGCCGATAAAATGACGGCGTATGATTTAAGGCCCTAACATTCTCATTTCTCACAATTAGATAAGCTTGCATCCGAAACTGCTTCAACCTTTGGCAAGCCGTTTCAGAATTTTTCAGCATGCTGAAGTTAATTAGCTTCTTTGATTACAATCCCCGCCATGGTTTTGAATTATGATTTTCTCGATGCTTTCTCTACTTAATAAATTTTTTTTAATTGCACAAAACCACGTATTCAATCAATAACATAATTATGTGCTGTACTTAGATAAATCTTGTTTAGAATGTTTGTTCTTTTGAATTCAGGGACATAAGTTACCCAGACAGATTTCAATTTCGCTGACTTGAGATAAAACTTATTTATGGGTACCTACATAACTTTAGGGCCATGAATCATATCTTGCAAATCTGAAAGTTGATAGTATCTGGTAACAATTTGAAACATAATTCTTGTCAATTATTAATGCAGATAAAATGCATGTCACTTTTGTCTGTACTTTGAAAATTTCAATTGAGAAATTTGTGTGTGTGATTTAACACAATTTTCCTTGGGCATTGAATCTATAAACATAAAAGTCAAGCCAAAAGTTTTATAGAAAAAAGATTTACCACCAAATGGGTTCAACGAGGAGAAAAACGATTCTCAGACACCTTTCAGACTTACGGCTTGCATATTGGATGTCGGGAGAAATATACTGTTCGAGGATCGTTAAAAATTTCTCTGACACGTGGTCGCGTTTATGGAGTCACGAATATCTTTTCAAACAGCTTCACGCCTGTCACTATATCGCAACAAGGCATAATATGACTCTATAAAAATAGAAGCTTGAACCAATTTTTACCTATTATGTACTAGCAACTATTGCCCGATTAATTACTCGTTTTTGCACAACTTTTACTAGTAGACAAAATAATATTGAAAATTTGTACTTTAAATATAAAAACTTGTAATTCCTCGTCTAATTTCAGGAATTTTCATAAGTTTCATCAAATTCCTTTATAATTCTTTTATAATTCGATGTATTCAGACAATTCACGCAATTTCCAAACCAATCAGATGTTTTCGACAATGATATGTTCGATATATTGATAACATCACTTTTTTAAGACTGGAAAGGGAGAGGAATTAAAATGTCGTTCTCAATTAATGATAATGTGAGTGAATGGAAAAATTTTTCGTAATAATTTGTATTAATCACAAAAATGTAGTGATTTAATCACTCCACTAAATTCCTTCCGAGACCTTAATAGAGCGAATAACAAGTGTGTATTATTTACAGCGTTTTGTCTCTTAAAAGTACGATTCCCTGAATTCCCAACATATTTTCGTGTTATCAGTTTACGGGTATACAAAGTGACAATGAGTAATATGCTCTGCTCGCAATCTCGCATACCAACAATGTCATCGTAATCTGAGTTACAAACGGCTCAAACTCAGTGAACGTAAAGTCAATTATTGAATCTTTATAATTCGAGCTCCTCGTGCAATCAATGTGAGACGTTCGATAAACATCCTGATTAAAATCCTCACTCCGAAAGATGAATGGAATCAATTGATGTATTTCACTTTCATGTATCGAGTCGTCTTCATTCAAAATGAAATTACACAATCCGATAATAAATATGTCAATACTTGGCATCGATATATCGGAAACAAAACATCGATGCTAAAATATCGATATATCGAACCAAAAACATCGATGTCCTCGATGTTATAACATCGATGTTGCATCTCTAATTTGAAGATGCAAATTTGACACGTTAGCGCGATTTCGAGCTTCTTAGGGAGAGAAATACCGCGTAATTTGCGTAATCACATAATCGTGCAAGGATCTCTCATCTCTCATCAAATTTATAGCCAAGGGCTATAAATTTGTCGGCGGATGTTGCTGCGTGCGTGGTTTTCCATGCTTTCCGTGATATGCATAATGTACACCGGAAGTATACGTGTATACATCCTCGTGCGAAAACCCCGTAGCGAATTCTGCTCATTCGCAAGCTGGTTCATTCGCAGATCGCGTTATTTGCTCGCGAAGACGAAGAACATAAATTATCCTGCCGCGCTGGTCCAAGGCGTTGGACGACGTCGCGAGAATTCGTTTCCGACGCTATTATACCCGTGCGAAAGCAGTCGGGAGTACCGAGAGGTCAACTGCTATATTTTTGACTTTAACAGTTTAACAACAGCGAAATTTGATCGCCATTATTTCCAAGAAAGTTACTCATAAATAGGCCGATTTCCAGCAAGTCTCGTGAAACTTTAGGAGAGGGTGAAGTTATAAAGTGCTTGACACGATTCAATTTTGAGTACTCTTTGGTACTCTTTTATAGCCCTACGCGAGATATTTCACTCGAATCACTTTGTGTAATCGCCATGTGCTATATTGCTACTTTCTGGGTCAGAAGTCAAGGTTCAATCGAAAATAAACAGGATCGTTAAATATTTCAATCTACACACTTTCATTCTTTTAAAGAAATGGACATTTGAAAGGATAATATATATTTTTTTTTTATTTTTTCGTATGCCCTGTTGGAAGTAAAGAGATAGAAAGTATTTGATAAGTATTTGAATCTTTTTCAATCTTCGGAATTGAAATAGAAAAGAAAAATGTATCTCTTTCTTTTTGAATCTCAATTTTTCTGTATTCTTCATCTATCTTCGCCAATAATTTCCTATCCTCTTTCTATCCACGCTAATATTTCTTTATTCTCCGTCTATCCACACCAATCTTTTTCTATCCCTTTTGCAATCGCCACGCCTATCTTTTTCAATCCATACTTTCTTATCCTTGTTAATTATTATTGTTATCCATACTTGTTTAATTATTTAAATCCCTTTCCATCTCTTTTGAAGTATATTGCCAAGTCTATCCTTTTCTATCTACCTTAAAATATATAGACTACCATTTTAATCTTTACCTTTCTATCCACGTCTATCTTTAATAGGTCAGTGATTATACTGACCTTTACAATAATATAGCTTTTTAATTAACACCTGAAAAGTTGTCATCAAGAAATAATGAGTTAAAGAAATTTTGGCATCTATCTTGAATTTTCTCAAAATTTTGAGTTTTCATTGTCATCAAAAAATAGGGGGGTGAGGCCAAGAAAAATCAAAAATCTAAAAATAAGAACCACCCTGAAATTAATAAGAATAAATAAGAATCATGTCCTTGAAATTAAAATGTAACTGATATCCAGAAAATGATGATTGTTAATCAATCGAAACTCAAAACACAATGTTTGACAAGATCTTTCAGAGAAGATTTTAGAGTTTGTAAACAGAAGCTGAATTCTGGATGACAATATTGATGTGGCCATTGGGATGCAGTTTCGTACACGAAACGATTCTAATAATAAAGTAGCCAGGGAGTAGAGGAAATGTGTGATAGAGCCAGAGACAGCGAGAGCTGCTGATGCTCAGAAAACATCAAAAAGGTTGCCCGACAATGACGCGACCGCAGTGAATCGACAAACTACTGACCTGACGGCACAAGGGTAATGATTCACCAGAGATTGTGGACCGCCTTTAAAGCTGACCCCGCTGCGAATCGCAGCAGACAATCAAGCCTTTTCTTTTTTTGCAACAACAATTTGGCTATCAACTACATCGTAGGCACCGCGTTCCAAGTGGCGAGCCAGAGGACACCCTCAAGTGTCAAAGGGTTAAATCAAAATTTTTATATCGTTTTTTTTTTTATAAAAAACCGTTTCTATTAAGTCTGTCCAATAAATCACTTGGGGACCGTACTTAAATTACGTAACGCATTTTAAAACTACTTTAAGACCCCCCCTCCTCTCTGTAACAATCTGTTAAAAAATATTTCCCCCCCCCCCCTTATTGTACGTAATTTTTGGTTTCGAGAAATATTATGATATGGGACTTGAATATTTTCTGATTTCTTCCATCGCGGTTTTTATGTATTCTTGATTAGACTTAATTCTGCGAAAATTCCTATGGAAGATTGAGCAAAGAGTAACTAAAATAACAGTAACATCTTGGAAATCTTAATTTCAATGTCACATGGTCAAGTGGTGATATTTCGAAGGCATTTTCGCAAAAAGAATGGAGTGGAGTTTCCGTGAAACGATTTATAAGATAGAGTTGAGGGAGTGTGGATTGTGGAAGTAATAAACAAATATTATAAATGAAGAGATAAGAAGAGATTATACCGTTTAGAAGCTCCACCAGAAGATAAATTCAGAGAAATAGCACATGAGAGAGAGATACTTGCAACTAAGGTTGAGAGTTGAGATGAGAGTTTCGTGATAAGAATGTGTGAAGTTCATACAATTTTTTACATTTTTAGATACTATGTATTCATATTTGGTTGAAGTTCCAGACCTCTAGTCTAATTTTTCTTTTTTAGATTTATTGGGATGAAAATATCAAGAACAAAAATTTCCCAGTTTCCAAAACATATTTGTATTTATTTATTACTATAGTAGAAATTTATTCGGCGTTTCTAGGGATTTTTTTTCTGATATTCTTAATCAGAGAATGTAAAAATGTAAAATAAAGAAAATTCGCCAGAATAGACGTTTTAAATTTCAATACAATCATATTCTTTAATTCTACGTTTCGACTATTCAAGCAATTTTTAATTGTATTTTAATTGTATTTTTAATCCACGTGGATCTAACAGAAGATGGAACAATCTCGCGACTGCAGATCGATGACTCACAAGACCCGAGAGACCCATACGACTCGAATCGTTTATACCGTCTGCCTTGGACGTCAGGTGCTAATTAATTTACTTAGCTACCGAGATCCGAATTCCCTTACCACTCATGGCGTCAATAAACTCTCAAAAACAAACAAAAAAGTGTCCGAATCAAAAAAAAAAGAGTTCTTGAAATAGTTCGGATATTGTTTTTCCTCTTAAACCAATCAAATTAGAATTAGAAACTTAGAATTGAAAGTTAGATCAATTAATGAAATTTAATTAATTCAAAAACGTATATAAATACATCATGATTCACAAGGAGTCAATTGAATCTGGAAGAGATTGCGTAATCTTTATTTTCGAACTGAAATAGGTCAGGAACAATTTCACTTGGACTTATTCCAAGAAGCGCGCCGATTAGAACATAAATAATAGGTTTATTATACGATAACTCGTTTCTATTCCAATATTTTTTCATACAACATAATAAATATTCTCAAGTAAACAGACTTTCGACCGAAATATCTGTGAATAAAAATATCTTCATGAAAAAAGGAATTTTGATTATCATTTTCAAATTATCTGCCTCACAGTCGATGATCCCGGTAGAAGTAATGTTTACTTTTCTTATCAGAATTACTACATAGTTTTCTCCTTTCGCATTATGAAAAAAAGATTGAGCAGCAATTTTGCAGCGACTCTATCGATACGTTCGATCCACGGTTAAATAACATGTTACCACCTCGAACGGTACAACTTAATGCTGCCGTGAATAAAGCCATTATAAACGTCGATGTAAGGTTCGGATTTAAGGTGCGTGTGGATAAGAACAGCCTCTTTGCTTCAGCTAACTATATAACTTCCTTTTCTTGTAATCGAATTTTCATCAGTTATCAGTTATCAAATTAACTAATTTCATCTCAGAATTCGCATTACTCTAGAAGTGAAATACCTCTAGAAGTAAATTTGGATCCCACAACTTAAAATGACGAATATTGTGGACTTTATAAATTGCCCTTTCTTATGCACATTAATTCTCGAAAGATCAACCTCTGTCTTTCATTCAGGAGCGGCACCCTATGGCCTTTGAGAGCCGCGTCGCCGTTCGAGTGCTTTTTTTAAATATTTTTTTTTTACATTTTTTTTTCACTCGCTACTCTTCTAATTCGCCAGCGGCTCATGCAGAGATAATAACGGATGGAACGAATCATCAGCTACAAAGGAAGCTCACCCATCGATGTTACAGAAGATGGAAAGCAATACAATACTTCGAATTGCAGTAATAAATCTTATAAGTGTTTATATTCTCGTCTACAGAAGTGTAGAAATCTGGATGAGGTCTTGATGGGGTCCTGGCCAGTTTTCCCTACTTTTAATGTATGATTAAATGATAATGATCAGGAAAATTGGAAAGGACCTCACAAGGCGCGTCACGCTCTCACTAGTAATTGGTGAATTACAAAATCTAGGGAAAACTGGCCAAAAACCCATCAAGATTAAAAAACTATTATATTGAAATTCTTAATATTTTAAATCTTAAAAAACTATCATATTTAAATTTTATTCCCGACTTTTGTCGAGCTTAATTTGACTGAATATAATTTCCAGTTACTACCCCCAATGTCATTGAGAAGGACCACCTCAGCGACCAAAAATATTCTTATTATTTTCAAACACACTGCATTTCACTTCTTTTCCCTTTATTTATTTCAGAAACGTATCGGGCATTTCCAGAATAAATTTTAGAAAGTAAAAGTCGGGAATGGTATATCTTCCGTGATCTCCCATTTCCCAGACAGCTTATAAATTTTGAAATCACTGTTACTTCCAGCAACCTCTGAAAAATTATGCCCGATCTATCCTACTTATGTGTAGCCTAAAAATAAGAGAGTTCATTTTTGACTTTCTTGGAATTCCTATGAGAATTGTGAACCCGTGGTAATTATTATGAACCTCACGTTTTGAGTTAACAGAACGAAGCACGTGACATGGCACGCTTTTCTCGGATAGGGAATCAGTATTGTCAAAGTTGCTCTAAAAGTTTGACACTAAAGAAGACTATTGGAATTTGACCGAACACTGAGAAAGCTCCGAGAGGGTTATTATGGGCCCAAGGGCAGACACCTTTTCATTAGCATAATGACGATCTGTCAAAGCCCTCGTTGCTCCTTGCACGCTGATCATGCGAGTCGCTGAACTGCATACAATATATCAATCAATATAATCGGTAACTGGTGATTTACATAATTATCTGGATAACGAGAAAGTTACTGATATATAAAGTCTTCCGTGTACTTGATTATTATAATAAAGTTTTTCGTTTAAACTCGATCTCGAGAACTTCATACGATGTTTTTTAGTCGAATACGCGAAACAAAAAGAGACTTATATGTTTATAAAGTTTTCCAACTTTTTTTTTGATCCGTCGTAACTTTGGATTGGATTATCGTATCGGCATGTTTTTTTTATAATGCATGTAATAATAGCTAGATTAACATATACATATTAAAAACAATGTTCCCAAGGGATTTCAAACGATTTCTAGAGACTGATTTCAAAATAAAGAGATTTCAATCTTAAAAATTGACTGTTTAATTAAGAAAATTACTTTTCAAATATGATGAAGCTAATAATAATTTCTCGTAATAATATTTTGTGATCGCTTGTATAGATAGATGTACGCTTGTATAGATCCTCATTGACGATAATACATGTGCAATAAAGCAAAGACTTTAAGTCCTCGTTTAGTTTGGCGGGTTAACTAAAGTAACTGATTATCATAAAACTTGTGCCAAGTCATCTTCTTGTATCAGAATTTTCACCTTTCAGCAAAAGGTGAAATTAGCACTCATTGCTACGATAAAGTATAGCTTTAGTCAAAATTGATTAATATATTACATGCAACTTGCGTACATACTCTTTTCTCTACATCTTTTTCAATAATTTGCAAGAATGTTCAAACATTCTATTTTCCCCAGCAATAAACTAAAACAGATGTCATATTAGCATAACCCACTTTCAAAAGTGTATTCCGCCAAACGAGACCATTTTTATTCTTATCAGGGAACAAGTGCAAATTTTCACTGACAACATATAAGATTAGTAATTCAGTGCTAACGAATGCTTTCTAATAAACATTCATTCATAAATTGCAGTTACATATCCCAGTTATATATCCTATCAGTTATATAGCCTATCAGTTATATAGCCTATCGGTTATAAATGCCTATATCACTTCAATAAACGTGATATATACCTCAAACATATTCCTACGCAACTTAGACTCAAGAAATAAAATCCTTAATAAAAATGCGGAGAGTGCAGCAATGCAAGAACGAAAATTATAGAATGTACGGCGCAGATAATTTATTAGTTAATTGTCTGATTAGATAGAACATACTAGTTATGATAAATTATTGAAATTTGAATAATTGCTCAGTCTGAGCTATAGACATTCGAAATCATTATCAGTCACGTATATACCCGTTCATGCAAACATACATTTTAGAGAACTGTTAATTTATTACCTATACATGATTATAATGACAGAATGAACTAAATCAATAATAATTGAAGTCATTGTCATATATCAACTCGAAAAATCAAATATTGTTACACTTGATTTGCCAATATTTTGCAATATAACGAAGTCTAATAAGCCTGCAGCAATGTCACGTCTCACTAATAGCAATTACGCTTGAAACTCGTTGCGCACGCTTTTCAACGAATGTCTCGACGCAAGTTCGTGAAGCATTAACTCATTATGTTGCATTCGTGATGAGATGCTCGTGCGAATAAAGACGTTAAGTCACGGCTGGTGGCATGGTTATCAAAATCTTGATTAATTATTCCAGAGAAGGCAAGATGCGGCTTCTCGTCATGTGTTCACTTCCTTTTCTTCACATGCATCTCTTCTTCTTAGACTCTTTATATACTTTTCACTCATTTTATTCGTTTTCAAGCAATTTTCATTCTTGCCTTGACAGGGTGTCTACTAAATTTTGCCCACGAAATCCCCGGACATTACCCGGACAATAAATGAGGGATTTAAAAATATTTCAAGGATTTCAAGATACTTTAAGTGATTTAAAGTAATTTCAAAGAATTTTTTAAGAATTTTAAGAAGCTTTAAGACTTTCAAGACATTTACAATGTTTCTTTTTAAAGAATTTGAAAATACTTCAAAAGATTTCAAGAGATTTAAAACAAAGTTGCAAGTGTCAATTAAAAATTAAGCTTGCTTATTCGGCAAAGTTTTTTCAAACCGGAATAAAAAACCGCATAAAAAATAAAATCAAATTCCCGTATTTTCCCAGATTTTTATCAATTCCCGGATTTCCTTAAATTCCCGCACAGTAGACACCCAGCTTGATCAAACATCGATCTGATAAAAGAGAAAGAAACCTTGGCAAGAAACACACATGAATTTATGATTCCATTTCGTACCTTCCAGACGTCAATTAAAGATGATTTTTCGCAGCTGGTCGAGACCCTTAATTCCAAGACTCGAATCTTAATCTTGTATCTGGCATTCAGACTTTGGAGGAAGGAAGTGCGATCTATCATTCTCGATTTATTACAACGTTGCATTTATAAAGGAGGTCAAATTCCAATTCAAGTCAATCAAATTTCGATTGATCATCTTGAAAATTTCGTCGATCATCCAGTATTTTTTGACAAATTTAGTAATTTAGTAATTTAGCAATCTATCACTAAAATCTGTTCTCTAATCTATCTATCCTCTAAAACTTTCAAGGTCATCCTCTTGGTTGATCGCGTCAACATTTACTGCAGTTCACACATATAGACTATTAGTTCCTAGACCACATGAGCCAGATCAATCAACTTTCAACTGATCATGATCTTGCTAGATGATAACGTCTACTATTATGTCCATTTAAGTCTGTCGTGCATAAATAGACTATAAATCATAACCCATGAGGAAAATTCCAACTAACCAGAGAGTCGTTGCCAATCACCAATTGGCCAATGAGTATTGTCTCACGAGTTAGCCCACATTGACATTAATGATGCAATATCGATATTTCCAACTTTAAAATATCGATATTATTAAAATATCTAATATCGAAGTCAAAATATCGATATTTCCAATATTTTTATTGATATTGCACTAATTGACATCGATCGGTCGATCAAGCAGTTGGATGTTGGATTTATGATCACGTAACCCAGCTCCTCCATTGTCTCTTCCGGACTTCCAATTAAGTCGACAACTTTAGCTACTGTTCTAAGTCTGGGAGTTAATTAGCTCTAGTGACTCATTCGATACGTGTAATTAGGATCTGCGGCTTTTTTTGAGACCGAGTTTGGTCACAAGCGAAAAACATTAATATGGTATTTAAAAAGAAGATAAGACGATCATGACCTAAATAGACAATTTCAAGTGATCGTTTTTTATTTACTTCCTAATATAAAAATTCTTATTAAGTTTTCACTTCTTCGTGTCTGGAGGTCACATATGGCATCTACTTGACATGATTTTTATTTAATTCAACTCCAGTTGAAACTGAACGTGGGTTGACGATTTGCTTTAAAAATTGTTTAAAACTCCATGAACTCTTTAAAACCACTTAAAATTATTTTAAGTCTTTTGAAATTATACAAAGAACTTAAAAATCGCATAAAATCCTTCGAAATGGCATAAGATTGTTTATAGTTACTCAAAATTTTTCAAAATCACTTCAAATCCCTTGAAAATCTGTCAAATCGCTTGACAATCTCTTACAATCTATAAAACCAGCTAAAATCACTAAAAATAATTTAAAATGACTTCAAGTGACTTTAATTCAGTAAAATTTCCTGAAATCGGAGAATTCAGATCAATTAATTTCAATTGTCTTCAATCTCCTGAAATATCTTGAAGTCAAAAATAGAAGTACAACCCTCGTTGACTCCCAGTATATTTATAATAATGATGTTGTAATTATTTGTGAAAATGAATAATAATATGAATTAAAATTAAATTGAATTTAAATTCAAGGTGAAAGGGGAAATAAAAAAATTATTTTGATTTTGGTCTTATGAAGACATCCAACTGTCTAATCACTTACGATGAAGTTAAAATTACAAGCCATTGTGATATTTTCGAATAATACCCATCCGGGTATAACCGAGCCAAGCGCTGCTTAACTTCGGTGATCGAATGACAACATTTAATTCTGTGTATCCAAGTAGACACACAGAATATGAGGTCTAATATAAAAGTTTTCAAATTTTATAAATATTTTCCAATTATAGGAATTGTCTAAAAATTGGTGTATTCTGTTCTATATTAAATCTAAGGATAAAAATAGAAAATGAAATTCTCTGTTCTCTCAAGGAAATGCTTTTGCATCTTGTTCAATTATAAGACGAAAAGGCGAAAATAAGATCAACGAAGCACCCTTCGTAATAAAGTATGATTTATTCGTCTAACTCGCATCGTGGGTAATTAACATCGTAGTGACTTTGCTGAGTGGCAAACACACATTTATTCTGGAGATCGTGAAATTACATGCACACGCCGACAATCTCAAGATACACTTTAGGATTTACGTGTTCCGATTACCAGGCAGAAGGTACTTGGTATCAAATATAAATATATAAATTACAGTATTCATTAATGCTCTACAAATAGACACAATCTTTAAATTTAATTAAATACCAATCACAAATGAATCAAAAGTAACATTAATACTGTAATTTAGACAGTTTTATGAGCATATAATAAAACTGCCTGTGAAAAAATATTATCAAGGCAATAAAAAGTTATTACGAGTTTTATGAATGCTAAAACGTTTATTCCGAAAATGTATCGCGTCTAATGGTTAAATTTGAGTTCATGCAGAATTATTCAGTTCAGTGTGTCACTTCACACGACAGTTGGTTCTAGTTACCATGAAATTAAGTGTTAAGTGGCGCCGACATTGGAAATGGTGTATTTGCTTCTAATTTCATGAATTAGAATCTTAGTCAGAATTTTGCTTTCTCAAATTTTGTAAATTTAAATAAAATGTACTATTCTTTGAAAAAATAACTATCCTTTGAATAAATAAATAATTCATATTCATATTATATTTTTTATGCATATAACTTATTCAAATTCATAACCATTCGAGAAATGACATATATTTGAATAGAGTCCAGCTTGTTTACTCATCTTTTCTCTATATGATACTTAGGTATTGATACTTTATTAATGTCACATATCTTTCTTATGCCACATCTGAGCATACTTGGTACTTTCACTCGGCTTGCTTACTTTCGGTTTCCTATTTAAAAAACTAGAAATGAGCACCAAATACAACCAAAGTGCCAAACTTTTGAAGTTTAAAATTTTTTTTTTAATTTTATATTATGAAAAATAAATTTTTTCTGTAAGAAGAAATTAACCATTACTCGTAACATTACAATCGGACACACACTTTACTCGCTTGTCCCGCGGCTAACGCCCACGAAGAAAATATAAAACCCATAAATTTCCATCAACTGCAAGAATCTTAATACCCAACGCTCATTAAAATTAATCCTTGCCTCTCTAAACTTCAGTTAAGAATGAATCAGGATGAGTGCGAATAAAGGAGGAATTTAGCTAGTTTCATTGGCAATAATAGTACTTATTGTCATAAGTATAATAAGATTTAATGTGAAGCTTCTTTATGGACTTTCTAATTAAATCGAAACAAAAACTAGATTCTAGACAAGCTAATTTTAGTAAACACTATTTAAATACACGGAAATCTGTATTTACATCTGATTTATCTGTATTTTAAATATATTCTGTATATTAAATACAATTCTGTATTTTAAATACAGATAAATCCCGGAAAAGCATAATATTCACTTTAATGATTTAATCCAAGTTTCGTAATTAATTAATTCTGGTTCACTCGCAGTTCAAGAAATGAACTCACGCAGATCTTCATTCACCACTTCCGCAAGCGGAGTTAATTTCCGTGTTCAAGATACCATTCAAATCCCACGATCACAACAAGCAGGCTTCTGTTCCACATTTTTTTGCGAATTAGATAAATGAAATTCGTCGAAATTTGGGGGGGGGGGGGCGGGATTAATGTTTATTATTTTCAAAGTCTCTCTTATTTAAAATTCTTCTTCTTCTAGAAGAATAAGAATTTTCTTGATAAATAAAAAAAAGCGAGTATCAAGAATGTTAATAGCAAGATCTTTAATTAGAAAATTGTTTTTAAATTACAAATTAACATTTCCTATAGTCGTTAAAGTTAACAAACATATAACATGTAATATGTAAATGAACCTCGAGTTTCTCTCTCAAGTGCCAATTGAATATTATGAACAGGAGATAAAATTCTTTTTTCTCTACAAAAACAATCATTTATATAATTTTTTCCATAAAATCCTTGAAAGCTTTTACTAAATCTTTTCTGAACTATAGATCAGAATAGAAAACTATAGTTTTCAGCCCTATAAAAGCGGGCGAGTTAATTTAAACTTTGAAGCGATATTTATATTCTTATGTGTCGATTAAGTATTCCTTGCGAATCCTGAGCCTTCGGGATTTCCAGGAATTATGAATAACAAGTAGATGACGTCATTTAACTCTCTGAGAGCTGAGAAAATCATGATGGGGTTGAAGATCATGAATCATTTCTTATAAAGACCCCACACCAAAAGCGATGTCTTATAAAAGGACACGAAACGTTAAAATGTCCATAAAGAAGTCAAAACATGGAAATACGTAATATTAGAATACGTAAATGAATAACTTTCTTGAGAAAGAGAGAGAGAGAGTAATCTATAGCCTAGATCTTTAAATAAACTAAAACAGTTCGTGTGCAGACTCAATGACACTAATGAATAATTCGCACGTAGAAACTTCTACGATTATGAATTTATAATGTTGACAGAAGCATTCCACGTATTACCCTAGAGTGTTACTTATCAAATGCATTCGCTCTGAGTTATTCATATACCCACTTTTCTTTTCACACGTACGAAAATAGCTTATGTGTCAAACTAAGCGAATATTTCTCTGAAAGCTTTCTGCTTAATTGCCACTCGCGTGTCACAGACACAAATTACAGGGAATTGCTACATGTGAAAGTGGAGGGAAGATTCATATTTCAGACAAGAGGAAGAGTGCTCATGATAATACTTTTATCAAATTTAAAACAAATTTCAGCTCTAAATTTTAAGGACTTTTTCTTCTAAGGACTTCTTCTCTTCTAAGCTTATGAAATAGAAAGGCCATTGAAAGTGGTGCGAGAATTGGGGTATTATTTAATATCTAGGGAATAAATATCAATGGTAGTTCATCTTGAGAACATCTGATGATTTATAGAACTTCTGTGGGATGATAGTTCATTAATACAGATCAATTTTTAATTGGCCCCGAGGGCTTGACGACTTGTGAAATCACTTGCACAGAAATCTAGTGATTTCGTCTGAAATATCTGAAATCACTTGAAATCTTTGAAGTCATTGAATTCTTCTATGAAATATCTAAAGACATATGAAGTCTTAAAATCATTTGCAAAAATATTAAAATATTAAAATATTAAAGTATTAAAATATTAACATATTAAAGTATTAAAATATTAAAATAATAAAATATTCATATTATTTAAAATCACTTAAAATCCCTTAATGCCTTTAGGAGAATTCGAATGACTTCAAGTGACTTCAATTCAGTGAAATCTCCCAAAGTCAGTGAATTCAGATGAATCCACTTGGATTGTCTTCAATATTCTGAAATATCTGAAGTCTTAAAATTATTTGCAATCACTTGAAATTATTTAAAATCCCTTAAAATCCCTTGAAAATCTCTAAAAATTACTTGAAGTCACTTAAAATCTTTTAAAACCCCTCGAAGTCTCTTGAAACCTCTAAAAATAATTGTATATAACTTCGATTGTCATAAAGCTCCTGAAATATCTGAATTCATATGAAGTCTCATTAATGAAGAAATTTTAATTCTATGTATCCAAGTGAACACACAAATAATAATATTAATATTCAACTAGTTAAGTTTTAATATCTTACATAAAATTACATGTAATATATATGACTAGGAAAATATTATGTAATTCCGAAAAAGTGACTTTTCAAATAAAACGTAAACACACTAAGACTTTCGGTTGTTTACTGAACATTGGAATTTGTATCACTTTTGTAACTAGCTTGAATTTTTGAACAGAATGCTATGGAAAAAGGGAGTTTACGAATCTCACGAAAATATATGTCAACTGGTATAATGAACAAATACGATCAAGTTTCCGTAATGGCTCAGTTAGCAATACAATGCACACGTTTAACGAAATACTGGCATTTTGTGAGAGCACAGCTGTTCACGCATACACATAAATGGGATATTTAATGATGTAGGAAGTCTGGAACATATGGGTCAATATGTAGATACTACAAACCTCCCATGTGTGTATGTAGATCATGGAAATATGTCTTAGTGCATCTATTAATTGCACATCTCCTGCAGACCGAGGACAATTCGGATAATTTATTCGCTCGTAAAGACAGCGAGAAGCTTTTCTACGAGTTCTATGAAAATATTTGCTTAGTCTCAGTCTCATGCAAGAATATTGCCCTAAGAAAATAAATTCTTTGTTGCAAGAGTGTAGGGTTTATTAGTGTAATAAACTTCACGAATAATAACACAGGTCAAGAAAAAAATTAATTTTTTGGGGGATTTCTGTTCTAATGAATAAATTTTGATATTCTATGCACAGAAAAAAATATTCGTTTTTGATTTATAAAGTTTGTTTTTATCTGTTTTACGTCGATACGTAAGTTCTGAAGTTTTTGATTGATTGCAATCAAAAATAATTATTTTTGAATAAAAGTGAGTCAAATGTATAAGAAAAATTCGTTTAATTGGGATTTACAATAAAATTATGAGAAAGCAAAGTAAAAAAGGCAAAAATTAACAAAAAAAGGAAACTTTAATCAAAAAAACTGTTTTTCCCTTTATTAGTTACGTAAAAGAAATAAAAAGTTGATATTTAGGACTTTAGACCCAAAATTCGTGTTTACCGGTCTAATTCATGAATAATTTTTAATAAGTAATTGAATTTGAAGAAATG
Source organism: Synergus itoensis (assembly GCA_904066005.1). Lineage (NCBI taxonomy): Eukaryota > Metazoa > Arthropoda > Insecta > Hymenoptera > Cynipidae > Synergus > Synergus itoensis. The sequence continues at coordinate 288,548 of CAJFCP010000716.1, read as the reverse complement.
TTCTAAAATAGAAATGTAGGCGAGATAAAAGTGAAATACATGATCCGTTTTCTATCTCTTCTTAACTCTATATTATTTCGCTTTCCGTGTAGTTTATTACACTTCCTCTAGACTTGCGTGTTAATTATAGTCCGTTTTAGATCTGGTCATGGCCTTCGCTTAAATCCGTTTTAATTTATATGTAAGAGAGTCACTCTCTAATTTCGTTTGTCTTTGAGTCGCTGTCTTTCCTTCCACTGTCTTGGCTTTATACTTCCTGGTAATTTGATGAAAATATAACAATCCGATTGTTAAGGGAGTAAAAGTATAGAAAATAATTGAGAATTTTTAATTCTTGAAATATAAAAGCTTGTAATTCCTTATCTAATTTCAGGAATCTCCATAAGTTTCATAAAATTCATTAAAAACGTTTTAACATCCTTTAAAATTTGATTAAATTCCTTTAAATTCTGTAAAATCGCTTGACATTCCTTAAAATTGCCTAAAATTACTCAAAGTCCCGTAAAGTCTCATTAAATCTCTTAAAGTTCCTGAAAATTCTCTGAAATTTCGTAAAATCCCTTGAATCCCTTCAAAGTCCTTAAAATTACTTAATATCAAATAAAACATCGTAAAATTCCTCGAAATACCAAGAAATCTCTAAAAAGTTCTTCAAAATACTTAAAATTCCACAAAATATCTTCATATCTCTTAAAACTACTTTATAATCCCATAAAATGTCATAAAATTCCTGAAAATCCCATGAAATCTCATAAAATTCCTTTAAATTTCGTAAATTCCTCGAAATACCCAGAAATCCGACTGAAATCACTGAATATCTTTAAAATCTCAATAAATTTCATAAAAGCCTTTTGAAATCCTTATCATTATCTAAAATTCCATGAAATGAAAAGTTTATTACAAGAAATTAGTTTAATTTCCCAAATAATATTCACTATCTAAATATATAACTACATATATGAATGATCTGGGAGTTGAAACTATATCTCATAACTCGGATTTAAAATTGGTTCTTAATTCCTTTATATCACCTAAAATTAGTTCAAATTGTAATTTACCGCTGTGGGCCATGAGAATAAGGATCAATGACCCTCGAAAGTCGAAAATGCATCGCTACCGAGTTTATCAACATTTGCCAGCTAGACAACGACGCTCATCGTCGCCACCGTCCATCTTCAGTGTCGCTGCTATTTCGGCACAGAAACTGTTCTCGCAGACTTTACACGCCTATGCTCGATTTCACATAAAGTGGGATTTTACGGTTGCAAAGTCAAACGTAATCTTAAATCTCAAGATGCAAGAAAATGTGTATACATTTTTAATTAAATACCGTTAATTTATCTTCAATATACAACAAAAAGTATAAAACTGACGATACCCTTGAAAGTTATCCTTGAAAACTGCAGAATTAATTTACGTGCAGAAGATAATACTTTAAGAAGATAATTTATTTAAAATTTTACAAGACATAGTTGCAGTTTTTTAGAATGATCGCCATTTATTAAAAAATAATGAAAATTGATTTACGAATACATTATTAATGAACCAATTAATATAATTGAGTATTAAACATTAGTTTGAGTCAACTCGCTTTTATCTTAATTATTTCGTAATCTGCATAATAAATTAGATAGAATTTTATTTATAGGCATTCATAATCATACTTTATGTTGCGCGCAAAATAAATGCAAATAAGGCAAGATACGCGTTTATAACCGCACTGAAAGTGCTTAAAGGTGTAATTTGAGAGCCAGTTGGCAGAGTTGATTCTAATTTTAACAAGGACGAGCATAAATGAACATGCACGAAAATTTTTCAAAATCTGGCATAACATACACGTATTAGTACATGGTGCATGCTCAAAATGAAAAATTTTACAACCTTTACGTGAATCTCTAAAGTCTAAAGGAATTTTCGTTTTCTTCAGTATCAGATTACTCAACGTTCAGTTACATTACATGTCTTAACTTTACTTGTCTCTACTTTTAAGAAAAATACGCATATAATTATGTCTGTTGAAATTGAAGCACATGTGAGAATGGGCATGTATTAAGAATTATGCTGGACACGCACGATCGCCGTTAGGACCGATAGGACAACAGACTGGACGGCAGACTGGACAGAATGATCTTGCGACTTAGAAAAAGTTTACTTGAAAGTCTCGGGCAATCATTTCTCGCGTGCGCTCAGCGTGCTTGAACTTCTCTGTTTTATTCCGTGCACGCTCGATCATCTATCACTTGTGACAAGACAGAATAATCTTGCGGCACACGTATACTGTGCCTACGTTTATTTCAGACCCCAGAATGTATAATGACACTTGTTTTCACCAGATAGGGTCTTGTATCCCAATCCTAATAAATTAATAACAATAATAATAATAATTCGATTCTATCTTGTCATGTCACGTCATTTCTCGTCCTAGAGGATTTCCAATTGTTTTCGAGACATTTTAGAGAGGAAACACTTTTTTAGAGAGGAATTTCAAGAGGTATATAGGAATTTTAAGGGAATTTGACGATTTTTAAGTAATTTTAACGAAATTCAAGAGATTTTTAGGATTTTAGAAAAAGATTTCGTAGAATTTTATGGAATTTTAAGAGACTTAAAAATTCTAAGGGATTTTAAGAGATTCTAAATGTTTTGAAATTTTGAAGGAATTTTAAGAGGTTTCTAAAAATTTTTAAAGATTTCAACGAATTTAAGCGATTTCTAAGGTTTTCGTGAAGTTTTAAGGCAATTCAAGAGATTTTTCTGATATTTCAAAGATTTTGTGAGAATTTTAAAAGGTTTCATGGAATTTGATAAATATTTCTAATAGTTTTAACAGATTTTAAGGATATAAAAGGATTTTAAACGTTACCGTAAAATTTCAAGAATTTTCTGAAAATTTTAAGAGATTTTAATGTTTTTCATGAAATTTTATGGAGAGATTTCAAAAGATTTTTACAATTTTAAAAATATTTAGTAGAATTTAAAAGGATTTCAAAGGCTGTACATTTTTAAGGGCTTTCAAGAAACACGATTTTTAAAAGATATTGTGGAATTTTTAGGAATTTGATGGATTTTTATGAGATTTCTAATAATTTTAAAAGATTTCAAGAGATTTTTCTAATTTTTAAAATATTTTGTAGAATTGTTGAGGATTTCATAGAATTTGACGAGATTTCTAATCTAAAAATTCTAGGAATTTTTAGAGATTTTCATGAATTTTAACGTGGATTTCAGAAGATTTATAAGTTTGAAAATTTTTGTGTAATTTTAAGGAATTTCATGGAATTTGAAGACATTTCTCATACTTTTAATGGATTTTAAAGGATATAAAAGGGATTTTAATTGTTATCGTAGAATTTAAAAGAATTTCGAGAAGTTTTTGAAAATTTTAAGAGAGTTTCTTGGAATTTTTAGAGATTTTCACGAATTTTAACCATGGATTTCAAGAGATTATTGATTTTGAAGGTTTTCGTGAATTTTTAAGGATTTTCAAGAGATTTCTAGGAATTGTTAGAGATTTTCACGAATTTTAATATGGATTTCAAGAGATTAATGATTTTGAAGGTTTTCGTGAATTTTTAAGGATTTTTAAGTAAAAAAAAAAACGCGCAGAGTGCGCGTTTGTTCTTGTTAAAGAAATAAGAGAAAGGCAAAATTAACAAGAGAAAATTGCATGGGAGTCGGGGTTAAAAAGTAAATAAACATTCTATTCTGTCCTGCTCGATGAAAGTATAATTGTAAAGTCTTTCTCGTCTTTTCTTTATGTGACTGAGACCTTACGAGAAAAAACGCATAAGAATCAAACCAGAAACATTTGAAAACTCCAATTTAATCATAAATATTCTTTTATGTACGAAATGTCAGCAACACCTTCTCTCCAATATGTACTTATGTCAACACAATGAAATAAGGGAAGGTTCTGAATATATTTCACTTCAACTCTTCATTTACCTTCATGCAATAAATTATCTTTAAATGAAGTTCTATTTAGACGATAATGCAATATCTTTAACATTGTACGTCCGTCATAAAATAACTCAATAAGAAAAAAATAAATCATAATAAAATAAATCATAATAAAAAATAAATCATAATAAATTAAATCAGAAAAGTCTTACATAAGTCTCGTCTTATGTCTTCTTGTCTCAAAACTACATTGTCTCAGAAGCTTAAAATTGTGATTGCGATTAGACTACACGGAAAAAATATGTCCTATAAAAAGTGTAGAACTCAGTCTGGGAATCTTGGACGGGTACCAAAATGTTGTAAAAATTGTAAACCTCCTTTTATGAAATTTACAAGATATTTCAATACTAAGTGCAAGAAAGAACTACATAAAGTCCTGGACAGTCTAGGAAAATATGAAGGGTTCTTAAACAAAATAAAAAAAGCAAAGCTAACTTCAGACTTAGTAGTCTTTTGTGTCCAAGTTCATATCACACACACGAGAAACGTTTTCGTCACTTAATTAATACACACAAACCTAATTCTATACCTAACCTAACACTACTACATACAACGCAATTCTCTAACGCAGAATATCGCACGCTGAGTATACCGGTCGAAATGGTCCTTATATACTAACTAGCCAAATCTTCACCGCTTGTGAGAAACGTCACAGTGACCCAAGTGAAATTTAATTTGTTTTAACATGTTTTATTTAAATATTATATTATAACTGTATCATTTTATTATTTTTAATATTTTAATGTTTAAGATTTCGTGAGTTTTATATAAGTACACATTAACTTTATATTTCACTCTGCCAGCTGATGGTCGACTGCGCACATCGACGCGCAACATTTTCCCAGACTGTCCAGGACTTTTTGTAATCCCAGCTCTTCAGTAAATACAAAACTATTTTTCCTAGACTATTATAGAGAATTTCCAAGACTCATTTGCATTTAGTATTGAAAAGTTTGAAACCTTTTATTAAAAGTCATTCAAGATCTCCAATATTTTGATACCCGTCCAAAACTACGTCCCTCAAGTAGACAAAACCACAACATATTTTTCGAAAAAGACC
>CAJFCP010000716.1:217193-278528 GCA_904066005.1 Synergus itoensis | reverse complement strand
GGTCTTTTTCGAAAAATATGTTGTGGTTTTGTCTACTTGAGGGACGTTCCAAAACTCCTGGACTAATTCTACATTTTTTACAGGACATATTTTTTCCGTGTAGATACAAGTGATTGTAATAGCGAAAGTCACGAATTAATTCCAGCGGCTTCATTTTCAATTCATACCGAAGCTTTGATTCTTGTCACAGAAAGGTCATAAGCATTGTGTTGTCACTGCAGATGCAAGTATTATACAGATAATGATTCTCTACAAGTGGGGTATCGAAACGATTACTAAAAGGCAAAGGCTACTCAAAGCGAGAACTAATAGTCTTAGCATAAATCTGTTCCGCGGGTGTAAAACGCTCTGATGCACAGGCACCCAATAAATTACAAGATAATATCGCAATGCGGACGCGAACAACTCGGCATGTAACGACTGATGGCTTCGTTATCGATATTCTCTTAGACTATGCATCATCGTTAGCCAGAGGCAACTACCAGACAATGCCTTCACTACTTTCTTGTATAGATTCGTGCAACCAGATGTAAACTGGACTTTACAAAAGACTGTGCTACCTGCAATAGATCTCGACAATTTCTTAAGATAAATTTGCAGGTTGAATTGCTATTAGCTGTTGCAGCTCGAGTACATGATTCATATTTCACCAAACGAAAGTCTTCTTCTTGTTTATTCTAGAGAATTGAAATTTGAAACCTACCAGAGAAGGTTTTATGTTAAAAAAAAGAGGGAGAGAGAGAAAAAGAGAAAGAGAGGGAGAGCTAAGGAGAGAGCTGACATGGGTCGACAAATGGGACTTCATGTTGGACATGATTGGATAAATTAATGAAGATTACAACAGACAACTACTCTCTCTTATTCATTCACTATCGACAGCAGTGAAAATCATTTTTACTTATATTTTCGCCCCGTGTAGAAATTTTTATGGAGTCCTGATGGGGTCTTGGCTAGTTTTCCCTAGTTTTAAAGTGGTCCTAATCAGGAAAGCTGGAAAGGACCTCACTAGGCGCGTCACGCTCTCACTAGTAAATTCCCCACGTAGGGAAAACTGGTCAATACCCCATCAAGATTAAAAAATTATTCTGGATTCATTATTTACAACATTTTCGAGATAAAAAATTGAAGAGCAAAAATCGTTGAAAAAGAGTAAAAAACGTCTAAAACTTCAGTTCAATGATTTTTAACAGATAACGGTTTTCTCCATGCTCGCGAGTACTATCATCGACATTGTCGTGCGGTTTAAGTTTAACCAACAGTACAACAGCAAACGCTATGCTTAATGCATCTTACTCTCCTTTCTTTTATCATCACGTGGGTTTCGCTCACGTAGCCAGAATAAAATTGTTGCACGGAATATACGCTCACGCCCCTTGGTGTGCTCACAATGCAACTTGCTTACCATCAAATAAATTTTAATAAGGGCTACTCGGTTATTTACATCCCATTGTAGCTTGCTCACAATATGTCTCCTGATGTCATAAGCAAGATCTAAATGATGATTATTCTTGAAATAGTCTAGTGAAAAAGTACAGTTGCGAATTAAAATTGCAACGGATCAACAATTCACTGGAATTGCAATTGATATTACATTCACAATAGGAACTGTATACATATTCGATTAACACAGTCTGGGTGAAGAACAATCCTTCTGGACGTGCTTCTAAGCTTTGCGTACTTCTATTTTAAACTAGACAAAACTAAATACATGCACGATTCACACAGAAGGCTCTACCTCATTAATTTATTCAAGTCTGCGGTAGATGTTGACTTTATTCTGAAACTGTACCTACTCTCTTAATCTGAATCAGCGATAAGTATACCACTGATTCAAATCAGCGTATATACGCTAATCAGGGTGGCCACAAGATTCAATTTTTCAATTTCCCTAACTTTTCCCTGACTTTCAGACAAATTTCCCTGACGGAAAAGTATTAAAAATGCGTATAAATTTTCAATAATAATACTATTGAAATTTTTAAAAAATTTCGTATAATATCACTTTAAATCTTTTGAAATTTAAAATCACTTCACAACATTTAACATTCGTAAAAATATCTCGAATTTACAACAACTTTTGAAAAGATCTTTTAAAATTCATTGAAATTTCTTGAAATTCCTAGAAACATCTTAAAATTCCACGAAATCCCTTCAAATTTGTTAATATTTCATGAGATCCCTTCAATTTTCACTAATCTTTTTAAACTTCCTCAAAATCCCTTGAAATACTATAACTTCCAAGAAAAACTTCAAAATCTTTTAAAATTCTTAAAAATCTCTTAAAATTTCCTGTAATCCTTCAAAATTCCATAAAACATTTTCAGAATCTCGTGAAATATTTTTAAATTCCACGAGGAATTTTAAAATCTCTTAAAATGCATCAAAATTTCTTTAAATTATTGGAAACCTATTGAAACCTCTTGAAATTCCTTAAAATTCTTTGAATTCCCTAAATTTCCTTAAAAATCTCTTAAAATTTTATGAAGTCCTTTTAAAATTCAAGTAAATCTTTTAATTATTATACAAATCTCTTGTAATCACTTGAAATTCCTAAAAACCTCTTAAAATCCTTTAAAATTATTGAAAATGTCTTGAAATCATTAGAAACCTAGAGAATCTCAGAGAATACCTGGAAATTGTTTATAATCCTTCGAAATCTTTGGATAGTTTCTAAAATTTGTTAAATAAATTATAAAAGTTATATATGCAATACGAAAAAAATAACATACTTAACATAAATGTAAATTTCTATTTTCCCTGACAACTACTCGCATTTCCCTGACATTTCCCTGACATGTGGCCATTCTGGCTGATGAATCAGTGAATTACGCTGGTGAATCAGTGAATGTCACGCCCTCTATCATCTGAATATCACTGATTCATCAGTGGAATTTTCGCTAATTGGAATTTAGAGAGTAACAACACTAGATGCTAACTATAGTTAGCATCTTAATCAGCATTCATTCCGCTTGCTGCATTTAAGAATTGTGATTCAAGTGCTGATCATGGCTTCGCCACTCGGGGTTTCTAGGATTACGGGAATCGATTTTTTCTGGAGAAAGCGCTAACTTTTTACTTATCTAAGATAGTCCCTCTTCACATTCTGAGCCAATGCCAGAATACAAATGCAATCTTGCTGGCTGAACAAAAACCAAGATTAAAAAGATGATTCACTCCTTCAATATATCTTCCCTTCTTAATAACCTTTCGCCCGACCACGCCTGTGGAAATTTTCTTGCGAATTGTAAATAGAGCTCGAGCTTTCGATACTTTTATTCACTTCTTGACACAAATGAATGAAATGAACTAACCAAGTGGAGGTTGAGCGTTATCAAGAAAAGTAGAGACAAAGATAAGAGAGAAAATAAGTGATGGGTGTTGTTCTCGATTTTAAATATTTTTAAAGGTCAGTTCCATGTTTGAGTTTCTGGTGCCGGAAGCACAAGTTACAAAACAATCATTTTTCAGCGCAGTATTGCTAAATAAATACAAAATGAAACCTGGTACAAAAAACCTGTTGACTCTAAACTCTAAAGGGATCGAAGGTGTTGCTGCGAGCCTCGTAAAATACAAATGGGCGTGTTCTCTATTAACGGCTTCTAATCGCATGTTAGCATCTCTCTAATGAATATTAATATATTGCCGACATTTAGAATGGGCTAGTTTGCCTTGCACCTTCATTCATTCAATCGATTTGTGGCGATTTCTGTGCTTTGCCCTATAATTTATATAATTAAAAGGATCCACTGTATTTTATGCTTTTTCAAATAAAAACTTTGTTTCTTGAAATTCGTGGAACAATGTTCTGAGAATTGCTAATAAGATTGTAAAATAATCGCACTCTGGGTCACTGCTGTTCGATAACACCCTCTTCTTGAAAAAAGCAATCGAAAATATTACATAACAAAGGGCAAAAAGATTATCTAAATTTCTTCTAAGGCCTTGATCTTTCTACTCAATGAATTTCTTTACTAATCAGTTTTTTACTATCAGTTTTTTTTACTAATACAAATTTGAGTTGCAAGTCATTTATTTAATTAAATATTTAAAAAAATTATCTATTATCCTATTAGTATTCGTTAATATCACGAATAGTTCCCAAGCCTTCAGGAACATCTATTCTAATGTTATGTAATTAATTAGTTATACGATTCGATCGACTGGATTTATCGAGATACAAATCATGTAAAATTTCCATTCAAGGTATTCTTGGAAAACTGGAGAAAAAGTGTGAAATTTTTTTATGGTTGTAATGAATTAATTATTTGACGTTTCCTTAACGTAAACTGAAAATAGAATTTCTAATCGGATTCATTTTCTTGACTTATCGTCCTTTCTTTCCTACTGAAAAACTTAATGTTTTCGGTGTCAAAAATCACGCCAAAAACGGCGTCAAAAATTTATATTTATATTTTACTAGAACATTTTATCCTTTCCTGTTTCTTTTTTCTAAAAAGATCAGTTTCAAAATATATTCAGTGATTCCAATTTCGTCACTTTTTTTAATTCTTGATTTACGATCGAGACGTCCACTTAATGGCAGGTATGCAAGATATATATTCAGCGTTTGGACGTCATTCAGTCAGCCAGGGACAACGAATAAATAAATTTTTATCCATTTGTTTACCGGTAAGAACTTTCTAGGGAGTGTTGGGTACATATAGATACGTGACATGTCCATTGTTCAGGCGTGAATAAGAGATGATGTCATACCAAAATGTTGCACCTTCTCTCATTAATGGTCAACACTCCTGTAAGGAAATTCAGGATGACCTCTCATATTATCGCTACTGGCACGAACATAAGTTACATCGTGTTCATCTCATTACTGCATTGCTTCGTGAGTCAAACCTTTCCTATGATGGTCTTTGCATGCAAATGGGAAACATGAGACTCGCGAAGAAAACAATTTAAAAAGAATTATAATAACTATAATTTGTAATAAATTGTGCAATTACCCTGACTTGTAATTTTATCAATTGTGTGAAAATTATTTTATGATTGCTATTCGGAATTTTATAGAATTCTTACAACTACAAATCATTCAAAAGCCAATCTGATTTGCAACCACAATGAACCTATGCCAGATTTTTTCGAAACATTTTTTTTAGAGAGAAATTTCAAAAGGTTTCGAAGAATTTTAAGGTCAAGTAATTTTTACTAAATTCAAAAGAATTTTAGGATTTCTAAAAGATTTAGTAGAATTTTAATGGATTTCAGGATATTTCAGCAAATTTTAAGGGATTTGGGAGGTTTTGTGTAAAATTTTCAGAGATTTCAAACAGTTTCTAGGATTTCAAGGGTTTTAAAATTTTTTCGTGGAATTTCAAGGAATTTTAAGCGATTTTAATCGTATTGTAAGGAATTTTTACGACCTTCAAATTATTTTCAGAAAATTCAAAGGATTTTTATGATTTTTAAAAGATTTTGTGTAATTTTAAGAGATTTCAAACAGTTTCTAGGGTTTTAAGGGTTTTAAAATTTTTTTCGTAGAATTTCAAGGAATTTTAAGAGATTTTAACGTATTGTAAGGGGTTTTGACGACTTTTAAATGACTTTAAGAGAATTCAAGGTATTTTTTATGATTTTTAAAAGATTTTTGAGGATTTCATGAAATTTTAAGGGATTTTAAGGATTTTTAAGAGAATTTAAGAGATTTTTATGAGTTTTATAAAAATTTTGTGAAATTTTAAGAGATTTCAAACAGTTTCTAAGGTTTCAAGGGTTTTTAAATTTTTTCGTGGAATTTCAAGGAATTTTAAGAGATTTTAACATATTGTAAGGCATTTTGACGACTTTAAATTGATTTTAAGAAAAATTTCATGATTAAGGGATTTTAAGACATTTTAAGAGAATTTAAGAGATTTTTACGAGTTTTATAAAAATTTTGTGGAATTTTTAAGGATTTCATGGAATTTTTTGAGGATTTAAAAAATTTTTTAAATATTTTTAAAAATTTTTTAATATTTTTACAAATTTTAATGAATTTCAAGAGGTTTCTAAGTCTTTTGAAATCTATAAAAATACCTTGAAACTTTTTAAAATCACTTATTGTAAAATACCCTTAAATCCTTTAAAATCACTCTAAATGTCATGAAATAATTTTAAATATTTTTAAATCCCTTAAAGTCCATTAGAATTACCTGAAACCTCCTAAAATATAATAAAAACTCTTCAACTTTATTAAAGTTCCTAAAAGTCACCTAAAAAGTCTTGAATTCTTTTGAAATACCTTAAAATTTACTAAAATCAAATGAAATCTCTTAAAATTCTTTGAAATTGTTTAAGATCGTTTGAAATATCTTTAAATCCCGAAAAGTAATTTTTCAGAGAAAAATCTATACAATAACTTATCAGATTGATGCATGACACACTTGCAGACATTTTATTCATGAATGGTGAGGTAGATGTCCGGCTAACTGGCCAATCAACCTATAGTATCGATGACTCGAATGAATGTCTTGCGTACATGACCAACGAGAGTGAATCATCGAAAAATTACGATCAAAGTTATATATATATCTACATATATCTTCAATAAACAGATCCATTCACACTTTCCTAATACATAATCTGATAATAATAATAATTTCCCAATTCAAACATTCTAAAATTTAAAAATGCACACTATTTACAACCATTGACCGATGGCTCAGCATCTGTAATATAAATTGCTTCTAATATCTCGTATTTATCAACTGTCATAAAAAAAACACTTACACAATCTGCAATATGAAGTTACGAGTAAAGGGGATTAAGGGAAAGTTAGTAACTTCTTAAATGTTAACTAAGAGGTATTTACGAGTTGAAATTCATGCTAGCTTACAACAGAGAAGAAATTTATGTCACCTTTATGATTCCCATTGTTAAGACAGATACAACTGTAAAAGCCAACTAGAATTTTTCATCATTTAATTATTTATTCACCCATTGTTGTTCATTATTTGTCCCCCCATCGATTATTAAAATCGAAGGTTCTCTCATAAAACGTTTTTTGAACTGCAAAGTGATTTCTATGATTTGACCATAAAACCAATTAAAATAATCATACAAGAGTTTTCTCGCAGGAGGTTTGGACCACCCGCGAGATGGTGGAAGATAACTTTCGATATGTGAATTTCTAAGGTCGAACTCGCAATGGCAGTAAAAGGGAGGCACAAAGAACATCCCACGTAGAATCGAGTCACGATCGAAACATGACAAGGGACGAAAAGTGGTAAAAGTATTGATGTCGCCGTTGAAATGCGGTAACTCTTTGTTCAGTGAGTCTTTAAGACTCTGGATAATTAAAGGTCTCTCAACCGCAGCATTCAGTTCAGAGAATGAATTATGCCTCTCTTAAGTATTATACGTTTTCGATTTTTTAACGAGAGTCTCTTTAACTCAATGCTATCATTTTAAGGAGGAGGTCCACAAACGATTGATCCTCTTTTTACGAGCGTTGTTAAACACAAGACATATGTCTACTGTCCAGTAAGTGTTTATTAACATGATAACATGAAGCCTTTGAATCTTGGATGATTATTTTCGAGATTATTTCAATATAAAGAAGGCTTACGAATTTTTCTCACGGTCGATTATTATCATAATTCATTATTATCATCATAAATCAGTACCAAAGCAATCAGTACCATCAGTATCAAAATCTTAACCAGTGTTCCGTCATCCATAAGAAGTAGAACACGACTCAAGATGTTTAGATGTCCAGATCGCGTGTCTGCTGTCAAACTATGACGTATACTCGCAACCTTGTACTTCGTATTACAAACATATCAATGTGTAAACCTCCAAGGTCGTCAGACACGAATCTAGTTTACCTGAGATCTTATCCGCTTACTAAAAGAACAAACATGATTGAGTGCCTCTTAAGAATTATTAGCTTAACTTGACCACTTGTCATAAATTGTTATACAAAATAGCAAGAAATTCGACTCTTATGAGCTTCAAAGGATGATTCGAATGTCTGGAGCAGAGCCAGAAGAGATGCAATTTGTCAAGCGAAAGAAAAATGAGTCATTGAACAGATTCTTTTTTCTACCGACAACAATATTTTGATTCCCTGTCGTCTTGGGTTTCGAGTGAGACAGGTTGCACCTTATTTCTCGTAGACGAAGACTTTCATCTCGGAACATTTCTTTTGGAAAGAGGCCAATTTCTGCTATGGAGGACTTTATTTTTAGTTCCGACCTCGATTAAAATATTCCCAGTTGCTTGCACTCACTCGCGCGTCAGTTGCCACGATTGCAATTGCTGTATAATAAATATGCATTACGAGAAGGGCTACACTTTCCTCACTTTCCTTCTGGCGTAAGCATTTTCTGTCGATTGATGTGAGTCATCAACTCTTACCCTTCAAGCCGCAGGAAAACCATTGGGTTGATGGTTCAGACTTCTAGTTGTTGATATTTTTATTCCAGATCTATAGATCTGGAATATAATCTTATTTATAGATCTAAAAAAATCGTCAGACTTCTGAAACTTCAATCAAACAGGAAAACTCACTCAACACGCTTGTAATCGTCTTTTCGATTTCGAAAACATTCTGAGTCAGGCAAGAAGAAACACCCCATATACAACACTGGAATGTTGTATCTTACGTTATTTTACGTTCGATCACCGTTGAAATAAACAGTGAAATAAATCACAGCGTAACGAAGAGGGAAGCCCGAAATCATGCAGAAAAACGAAGTGTAGAGGCGTTTCTGAAAAGACGAAAGTAACGTTTATGAGAATGTCTTCTCTTAACGCTTCCGTATAATAATTCTTGCAAGGAATATGCTTCACGCTTTTCAAACTCGCTTCTATCGTCGCGCACATACGAAGTGGCTTGTGGGCGCGAATAATTCTTAGAAGTGAATATAAACCCATCAAGAGTACCAATGCCGATCGTCGTTAGTTATGGTCACCATGGAATACTGCTGATGGCAGCAGACAGTCTGGCTACCCCTTCTGGGAATTACAATCCATGATTTCGTATGTGGATCACACACGAAGATTTGTTCTTGGATATCCAATTAGATTATATACTTTGAAAAAAATTATCTCTTTTATAATCTTCTAATTCCTTTTATAATTTCAGGAATTTCCATTCCATCAATTTTAGAAAATTTCTTAAAATTTTTTTTGTATGTAGAATATTCCTCAAAATTCCAAAAATTGCAGAAAATTTCAGAAAATATCGTCAAATCCCTTAAAATTACTTTATAATCCCATAAAGTCATAACGTCCCTTAAAATTTCCAAAAATCCGAGGATATCACAAAATTCCTTTATATTTTGCTAAATCCTTCTACATTTAGAAAAATTTAATTAAACCTTGCCAAACCCGTTTAAATTTCTTAAGATTCTATAAAACCCCACTTAAAATTTCTAAAAATCACAATGATAAAATTCGTTGAAATACTAATTAGGTTGAAGTTTCAATAGTCTGAAGAAGATTTTTTATTTTTTTTATTTTTTATATTTATTAGATTAAGAATATCAAAATAAAAGAGTTCCAAAAAATATCTTTTATTTTTATTTATTTGTAGCAGAAATTTATCCGGAGTTGCCTGGGATTTTAAGAGATTTGAAGTAAAAAAGGAATTCCAAGATATCTTAAGGAATTTCATTTAATTCTAAGGATCTTCAAAGAATTTTAAGGGATTTCAAGAGATTAATCAAGAGATTACCGAGAATTTTCGAACTCTAGGTCAGACTAGACGTCTGAAACTTCAACCCAATGAAATGAAGTTATTAAAAAAACCGTCTGATAGCTAAACTAGTTCACATTTGTTCTAGATCGGGTCAGCATGCACGAGTAAGTGCTATTTATAATAATTACGATTGTTTATCAGTTTCTCAGTTCGTACGCTCTCCACAATTAATATGTATATAAATCGGCGGCACTAACATAACGTGGCGAAATCTTCGAGCACTCTTGCATTAATTGAATCAACAACTTACATAGTATCAGCATTGGGACCGTTGACCCTTTCTTATCGTTAATTTCTCGTTCTGTAACACTTGAACTCACATTGTGCACTGATCTCAATATGGAGAAAGTTTTTCAATTCAAAAGTCAAGTTACAAATTGGTCCAGAGAACGAATAGCCGCTGGTTCAAGAAGCACGTAGCAGAGCAAAGGGTAAAAAACTTTACGCGCCCTCAACTGCCTCTCGGCAGAAACGGTCGGCTCGTGAGCATTAAAGAGCATTAGTGCTCATCCTGGGTACCTCCTGTTATTAAATTGCTTTCGTTCGAACACTGAAACCAGACCACCCAAAAATCAACGAACCTTCACAATGTAAAACTCGTTGCGAAGCAAAGTTCCTTCACTTAGAATGCAGACACCAAGATCTGGGTCAAGTACACGTTTATGTATTCCATCCGATGAAAACATATCTTCTCGTACCTTTTTCCCTTAGTCACTTTATTTCATTCCGATTGCGAAAAGTGCATCTAAATCCGTGACTTTTATGATCGTCAATAAATTGAAAAGTAGCGAGAGGTTCGTTTGATGTCATCACTTCCCAGCTTAAGGTTTAGAGGAATCCGCGCATCAAAATGATGTGGCTACTGTATTGCTCAAGAAATTTTATGGAATGGCTGTAATAAAATTTCTATTTTATAATGCAGATTCTATGCATCAATTAAGAAGGTTTAAGAATGTGGGATTAAGTTGTGAGAATAAAATATTAGGTATTCTATCTCCTGAATAATTGTTTTCTCTCATCGAATGTGCCCTAGTTCCTGTGATTTAGTATGATGAATCTCTATCATAGAATTAGAATCTTGGGGTGAAATTGATGGATCCGAGGGCGTCGTATTAAATATTCGTGCATCAGATACAGTGCAGACAATGAAGTCAAGGGAGGGGACGATGCTCTTGAGGCAAAGCTGGGCAAAGCGATCACATCCTGGATAGACAGTTAGTTCACTCAGCCCACCCACCATGAACAATAAACCTTCATATTCCTCTTTCCTGTGTAGAGCGATGAACTGCCCTCTATATCTTTGATTTTTCGTCATTTTATCCGCATAAGGAAAAAATTACGAATCATTTTTTCCGCATAAGGAAAAGTCAAATTCGATAATGAAGGTGTTCATCCTGATTGAGAATGTTCTTATTGGATTGAAGTTTCTGACGACTCTTCGGACGAGTTTTTGTCTTCAATTTTTTATCTCGAAAATATTAAACTACACATTCTTATCAAAAATAATTGGTTTATGGAAATTGCGCGAATTGTGTGAATGTGCCGGATTTTACCATTTATAGTGAGGTTTTATTGAATCCAAAGAAATTTAAAGCGATTTAGCGAGATTTCACTGGATTTTCAGGAACTTTAAAGTATTTAATTAGATTTCATGGGATTTTAAGTAATTTTAAAGGATTTAATAATATTTTGTGGAGTTTTAAGTGTGTAATTTTATTTTTAAAGGATTTCAGGGGATTTTACGACATTTCATTGGATCTTTAGGTGTTTTAATGAATTTAATGAGATTTCATGGAATTTTGAATAATGTGAAGGAATTTCATGGGATTTTTAATAATTTAAAAGAATTTGAGGATATTTTTTTTAAATTTTAGGTAATTTTAGGTAATTTTAAGGGATTTTAGGACATTTAATTGGATTTTCAGATATTTTAAGGGATTTAATGAGATTTCATGGTATTTTGAATAATGTGACGTCAAAAAAGACATCTGAAACTTCAGTCCAATATATCAAACATATTGTTGTTGAAAACCTGATTGGTTTGGAAATTAAGCGAATTTTGTGGATATACTCCATAGAATATTTTGAAATTCATAAAAATCTCTCAAGTTCTCTTAAAATTCTTCGAAATTTCCCGAAAACATTCGAAATCGGTTAAAATTCGTTGGAACATTAAAAATGTTATGAATTCCTTTAAAATTCCCCAAAATATCCTGAAATTCCTTAAAATAAAAATGTAACTCTAGACAGGACCCGTGGGGTATTTCACGACCCCAAATATAAATCAAAATACGTTAATTTAACATTAAATAGGGAATGATTACAAAATAAAAGCATTTTTATTATAGCGAGGGTACTTAGAAGTCATTTTGATCAATTTTTAGCTGGCTTTTTAATTCTGTACTGATAGCAGCTCACAGACGCTAGTTATTATCGGAATCGTAAAAACTAGATTATAAGAGTTCTCTAGAAAGTTTATTTTAGCCTCCTGTTTGATGATAAGTGTTTGGTTCATGGTCAGCAAACTTTTTACCCTCGAGAAAAAATAAATCAATCTTCATAACTGATAAAGAAAATATTTTTTGATTCTGGAATAGAATTATTGAAATTGTAGGTGCTTGAATTAATCCGTCTTGTGCTGATCGTATATGATTAGTGTTCGAACGTCTTGCGTAACGAGCAATTCATCACCTCGAGAGTAATTGGCTGTATTGTCAGCCTAGCGCGAACTACAGGTTAATTCGTTTGCGCTTGCTTTCATCTGCTTATTCATAAATTTACTCGAACCTAATGAGAGAGACTTAAGAAAGATCACTATCTAGCTACCTCAAGCTTTGTTATGGAGTACACTTTTTCTTGAATGAAAAATATATGAATTGTAATAAAAATTTCAATATAGAATATGAGAAATGAGAAATGCCGGATGTATTTAGTATTTAGATTTGAAATGTCTATAAGAATGAAATAAAAGAGGATTTCCCAGATTTCCCAGAATTTAATTCTTAAGCCGCTTATCTTATTCTAGCCATTTAAACTCTCCAAATTTTATAACTAATTCCTTCTTTAAAGTATAAAGTATATGGGAATCGGATTTAAAAAGAAGAATCTAGGCGAGACAAACGACGCCGTTTACAGAAGGAATCTGTATGCCTTCCCGTAAATCACTTCCGTTATCTTCGGTGTAAACGTTTGAGCTCCGGTAGGTAGGTACCTGTGTTGTAAAACTGTCTCGTTTTCACGCCTGCAAAACCGTAAATAAATGAAAGCACGCGCGAAGTTAATATCGGGAGAGAAGATAGGGAAGATTTAGCGAAAAATGTGTTGACGTTAAGAAGAATTTTTTGCAGTTATCTACCCCAGTAATCAGAAGTTTTTGTCATTTTTTTTTCTTTTGAAAATATTCGAATGTTAAAAACAATACTTAAGAGAAATAACAATCAGCTATCGGCAGTATTTATTAAATTTCTAATATTTATAATCAAGATCCTCCAACCGTGATTCGTGTCTATGAACACTCAATTCAGAGAGGTGAAATTATTCTATCAACTTTTCCTGTCATCAACATCCACCTTATCTTTTAATTGCCTACATTCCTCTCAAACCCTCGCTTATCCATCAAAAACTAAATTAGCATTCGCTGAAAACAGATGTTATGAGCTGAACTGATTTTTAACTTATAACATGACAGTATAATTAAGAACGATCGATAAACTGTAATTACACTTTCATGCAAATGTCGAACTCTCATTTCTGGAACGTATGAACTATCTAGTATCCATGCAGAACTTAAATTATTCCTGTATGTCCCACATTTCAAAAGTCCGTCATGGTTTCAGGAATTTCATTTTCAATAAGTGAAAATTCAAGACTTATCACGAGACCCGAATTTTTTCTATGCATGGTTGGTTCCTAAAACAGAAATCACAGCTGCAGTTCGATCTCTAAAGAGATTTCCTCTAATAAGATGCGATCACACGTTTTGAACATTTTCGCTTTATAAATCCCATTTTCCGGGGAGATTAACTTTTGAAAGGCGAGTTGGTCGTTGAGAAAATGAAATTATGCCAACTTACAGACTAAATAATGATTGAGTTGACCGCTGATTGATTTATCAGAAAGAGATATAAATAAATTGACCAAGATGGTCAATCTTGGTCGACTTTCACATTGAATGTCTTTTTAGAATGAAAAATCATTCATCACAGACTGGAAAAGAAACGAAACTCTCTCAGATCTTAATCCTTGAATTATTCCATTAATAGTAAGACTTTTTTGCTTTCAGGACTATGGAGAGGACGACAATGAAGAAGATGAAGTAATCTTGCCAACAACTACAACAACTTCAACAACTACACCAACTACGACAACGACAACAACAACCACCACAACTACGACACCAAAACCATTTTTTGATGTACGTTTTCACCAGAAATTTGAAGGATCCACTGGAGCCCAATACAATGGATATCAGTCGAAAAATGATTATCCACCAATGTCAGCTCACAGTATGCAAAAATGGCAGTCCCTCGGTACTCGAGAGAGTGTCAAGGAGACGAGGGATAAATACGCAGAGTACAAGAATAATGGAAAATGTAAGTTCATTTTTGAGTTCCGACCTTGCCTTGCATTTCTATTCATATGACAAATTTACAACTTTCATGGTTATTTGAGATTAGCATACGCAAGGATCATATTTTTAGATCGCAAATACACATTAATGGATAGGCGAGTAAATAGTTAATAGTCATTAAAGGAATAATTAAACCCATGTCTTTTTATGCACAACATGAGACTTGCTTGAGAATAATAGATCTCTAATGTCCCTTGATTCTATTTTCTTCGAGCTTCCTATAAACGTGTTGTAAGACTGCATATAATAATAAATCGTTCTCCTTTTTATTTCTTGCAGACGTAATTAATACTGCCATGCACAACCTACATTTGTGAGGTCGCGAATCACTAAACGAGACATAAAGCAGTTTTCTGCTGTCGCGATGATGAGCTGTTAGCATCCAGCAAATTAATAATGCGAATCGCAATGAACCGTGCACTTATAACAATCTTCATCGGCCTTCTGAACTTTCTCGGACATACGTACGATCATGTACAGAAATTCTTGTATCGTACATTCGCATTGTCCGGCATTAATTTATGACCCGCTGCGAAATCGATTTACAGTTCTTTAGATACGGTAGCAACGACACTTCGACCCTGTCGCTCTGTATCTTCTTTCACATCTTCGCCTCCCTTTTTATTCCTCTTATTTCTTTCTTTTTTTTTTATCCGCGCAACAGAAGTATTAATTTCTTTCCTTTCTTTTAATATTTGGCCCATTGTCAAAATTATGCTTCGTTGTAGATTAACTAAAAAAGTGAGACTCTCTAAATCAGAATTAGGCACATATCGCTAAAAACATGAACATAATAAACATAAACGTAGTGTTGTTCATAAATTACTGCACAAGTTTCTAATTTCTAATTCTGATTATTTTGTTTTCCTTTTTACAACTACAAATCATTCAAAAGCCAATCAGATTTGCAACCACAATGAACCTATGACAGATTTTTTCGAAACATTTTTTTTTTAAAGAGAAATTTCAAAAGGTTTCGAAGAATTTTAAGGTCAAGTAATTTTTACTAAATTCAAAAGAATTTTAGGATTTCTAAACGGTTTAGTAGAATTTTAATGGATTTCAGGATATTTCGTCGAATTTTAAGGGATTTGGGAGGTTTTGTGTGAATTTTTCAGAGATTTCAAACAGTTTCTAGAATTTTAGGCGTTTTAAAATTTTTTCGTGGAATTTCAAGGAATATTAAGCGATTTTAATGTATTGTAAGAAATTTTGATGACCTTCAAATGATTTTCAGAGAATTCAAAGGATTTTTATGATTTTTAAAAGATTTTGTGTAATTTTAAGAGATTTTAATGTATTGTAAGGGGTTTTGACGACTTTTAAATGACTTTAAGAGAACTCAAGGGATTTTTGTGATTTTTAAAAGATTTTGTGGATTTTTGAAGATTTCATGAAATTTTAAGGGATTTTAAGGCATTTTAAGAGAATTTAAGAGATATTTATGGGTTTTATAAAAATTTTGTGAAATTTTAAGAGATTTCAAACAGTTTCTAGAGTTTCAAGTGTTTTAAAATTTTTTTCGTTGAATTTCAAGGAATTTTAAGAGATTTTAACGTATTGTAAGGGGTTTTGACGACTTTTAAATGACTTTAAGAGAATTCAAGGGATTTTTATGATTTTTAAAAGATTTTGTGGATATTTTTAAAGATTTCAAGAAATTTTAATCTTTAAATCCTTTAAAATCACTCTAAATGTCATGAAATAGTTTTAAATATTTTTAAATCTCTTAAAGTCCATTATAATTACTTGAAACCTCCTAAAACATAACAAAATCTCTTCAAATTCATTAAAGTTCCTAAAAGTCACCTTAAAAGTCTTGAATTCTTTTAAATATCCTTAAACTCTTTCGAAATACCTTAAAATTGACTAAGATCAAATAAAATCTCTTAAAATTCTTCGAAACTCTTCAAAATCTTTGCAACACTACTCTGCCAGCGAAAAATGACAGTAAATTTTCACATCTATCAATGGATTAATATGCCCGCTTTTGACGTGTCTCCTGACTTTAATTTATTACTTATTCTTAGAATACTTAGGACAGGGAATTTCTAAGGAGCGTAAAACAAGATTTACGCTCATTACTATATTAATAGTTAACGTTGCACGAGTAATAAAATTTCTCGATTATTATAAGTTCTAAAGATTGAGAAAATATATGTATTGGTATAAAGAGATTTCCCAAGTGTGCAGATGTCACTATTAAAGAATTCTGGAATCTATACAGAGACCGATATGTTTCGCGTGCAAGGCGATCAATGCAGTGAGAACGAGAACACCTCGGCCGCAAAAGCCCGCTCGTGGTATTGTGAATGCAGCGATATAATCTCTTCGGTATTCCAGCAGTGACGCCCACACCAAAAATTAACATAGTCAGATCGGCGACGCAAGATTTGCCGCAGAAATAATACCCCGTTAAGTTCTTTCTGGGACTCTTACCGCCCGAGTCGTAGCGAACCTCCTTCAACATCATAAATTTTCTTATCACTTTATTTGTCGATAAAATGAAAAAAAGGAACTTAGTCGCAAGAAATGTAATCCCGGGAAAATCAAATCCCTATTGCCAAATATTTTTATATCGGAGGATCATGAATGTCACGATGCCATGTTTACCAGAAGAAATATTACTATAAGAGTAAAAATATACAAGTGTTTGATTAACAGAAGGAATTGATAGATGCAAATCCAGATGCAAGAGACGTCAAACTATAATATAAAATATAAAAACTTGCCCATTAACGTTAAATTATGAATAAAAAGCGTAGGAAATTCAAAGCGCACAGGTGCGCACAGGTGCGCACATGACGTCCCCATTAGTGACAGCAGTTCTGTAATATACAATATGAATTAACCCACGCGTTTTATTGAAAGCAAAAATTAATAAATTTTCAAATGACATGTGGCACATCCGGTGAAAAACACTTTTAATTCCTCGCCGCGATGAATCGCATAATAATTATGAGTAACGTTATGAATTGAAATGTGCAATTTCTTGATACTTATATGCATCATTTCATTCCACAGTGTAAAATTCTTATTACTGTTAATACATGCAATATGGCTTTTGGCTCTTTCAGTAGTTTATACATATTGTGTGAATCTCATGAATCTCGAGTTGATTCTTGTTAATGACCTCAACGCAATGTCGGTCATCACGTATAACTTCAGTCTGATTACGCAATCATCTTTACGAGTCTTTTGACCTCATCTTGTAGCCTTCTTCTTACATTTGCAATTCTTCTACGAAATGGTTCAATGACTTTTTCGGTGGGTACGAAATATTCGTTTGCTCAAAAGCTTATAAATTAATCGCGATTTATTTGTGATTTATATCGAGCAAAAGCATACCGACGATTTGACAAATGACAAATGGAACTTTGAGGGTACGAAATTATTACTGATCGCCTCTTCTTAACAAGCCCCAATTATATTACGATTTATATATACACCCTCGTGAACCTTCATCGTTTACTGGGTATTTAACACCTCGTTTTGAGGTTTCAAACTCCTAAACCATGAACCTATTTATACTCCACTGCGAGGTATTTATCTGAGTCTAAAATTATATTTTTCCAGGTGGATGAAATTAGGTTCTTGTTTTTTTTTTTTATAAATAATTTTCTCAGAATTTAGATTGTCTATTTTGAAATATACAGACTTATGAAATGATCCCGTATTTCAAATGATTTTTTGAAGTATTTCAACAAATTTCAGCAGATTTGAAGAGATTTAACAAATTTAAAAGAATTTAAGAACATTTTTTTTTCATATTACTTCAAAATCTTAATATTTTTTTGGAATTCTTGAGATTCCCTAAAATCTCTTGAAATCTTTTGAAATCTTTTCACATTTTTTGATAACTCTGAAATTTCTTGAAGATTTTTTAATTTTTACTTATTCTTTTAAAATATTTTGAATTTTTTTTTTCAAATTACTTAAAAACTCTCTAAAAATCACTTGAAATTTCTCGAAGTCGCAGATTTCAAGATAATTTTCTAGAATCTCTTCGAATCGCTTTTAATCTCCTTAAAATCACTTGAAATTTATTGTAATCGATTTAAATTCTCTTGAAATCTTTTCGAAAATCTTTATATCTTGTAAAATTTTTTAAAAACCTTTTAAATTCCCTAGAAACACATGAAATTTCTTAAAATTCCCTTAAATCCTTTAAAATCATTTGAAATCTTTTTAAAATCCTTTAAAATTCTTTAATATTACTTAAAATCTCTTAAAATACTTGTTTTGGTATAATTACTACCTCTTTTTTACAATAGGATTTTTATTTTCAGAAAATTAACTAATTGAGTAATCAGATATGTTTGTAAGAGTTTTATGGGGTTTTAAGGAATTTTATGAGAGATTTCTAATAATTTTAAGTGATTTCAAGAGATTTTTCTGATATTTCAAAGATTTTTTGAGAATTTTAAAGGGTTTCATGGAATTTGATAAAAGATTTTCACGAATTTTAATATGGATTTCAAGAGATTAATGATTTTGAAGGTGTTTGTGAATATTTAAGGATCTTCAAGTGAATGCGCGGGCAGAGCGCGCGTTCGTTCTTGTGTAATATAAATATGTAAAATGAAAGTTTCATTATCAATACTGACACGACACTTTTGTTTTCAGCTGCCGAAGTCAAAGAGGCAATTCAGCATGCCATTAAAGTCTCACGAGAGGGTAGCTGTCAATGGCCTCGGGCCAGAGTTGTGCCAGTTCGAGACGTCTACCCTAGTACAACAACCACGTATGTTCCTCACTGTGCGATTCTACACAGGTGTTCTGATGACACCGGATGTTGTAGATCGGAAGCCTACACGTGCGCACCAAAACACTCTCATCGGGTCGAACTGTACTTCTACGTAAGTAATCCCATCTGTATTCCTTTCTTTCCTATCTAATATCATCTAATACCAAAAAAAAGAAC
The DNA here is from genome assembly GCA_904066005.1 of Synergus itoensis. NCBI lineage: Eukaryota > Metazoa > Arthropoda > Insecta > Hymenoptera > Cynipidae > Synergus > Synergus itoensis. The sequence continues at coordinate 259,280 of CAJFCP010000716.1, read as the reverse complement.
AACGAAGTTCAGCATTTTTTGGTCTTCCCTCATACCAAAAACCCGGTTTTTCCGGGTCTTCAATCGTATCATCCGGTTGATACTTTAGATTGAAGAGATGACATCTGCATAGTCGTAGAAGAGTTAATTATAAACCCAATGGAAAAATCGTGATCGTAAAGCTACACTGAAAAAAAAGATTTTTGGATTCAAAGAAATGCATTTCTTTAACAACACTTCTTTGAATTAAAGTATTTTATTACTTAATGCAATTAAATATTACTGTATGACAAAAAAGTCAGGCATAGACTCAAAGAAATTATTTCTTTACATGTCATTTCTTTAATACAAATAAATATTACTTTGCTTGTAAATGTGAAGTATTTTAAGTCAATAAAATGGTTTCTTGGAAACTAGGAGCCTAGATTTCTTGAATCTAACTTTTACGCTTGAAGAAATATTTCTTAAGTTCAATAAATTTGACTATTTGAATAAAAAATATGTGTACTTAAATCACATAATTCATTTATGCTGGATTAAGTATTATATTTCTTTGAGTGAAAGAAATATGAAGATAACTTAAAGGAATTTTAATTGATTTAATGAGATATTTCTTTAACATAAGGAGAAGATATGTTTATTTAAATAAAGGATTTCTTTAGATAAATTAAGCAATTCATTAAAATGAATATTAATTTATTTAGTTGAAATAAATATTTATATCATTAGATAAACTGAAAGGAGATGTATCAAACAAATATTTCTTTCGAAGATATAAATATATTCAAAAGAATATATTTTTTATTCTATTTTTTGACATGGCTAAACTGATTAAATATTTTTTTCAATTGAAATCATATTCAGCATGATTAAATGTTTATCTGTTGCATTCCAAGAAATATTCTAAGAAATATTCCAAGAAATATTCCAAACACATATTTCTCTCATATAGAAAGATATATGTTAAGATATATGTTAAAAACCATTTCTTCCTTTCAAAGAAATATTCTTTCTCTTTTATAGAAAGCTTCTTTTACACAAAGAAAAATATACTAATATCAAAAAAACTTTGACTTTAATCGAGAAATATTTACTTGCATGAAATAATTATTTTATTGAAGCAGCGCTGTAGTTCTTTATATTCAGTAAATTACTCTTTACATCGAATATTTATTTCTTATAGTTAATAAAATATTTATCTCGTTTAAATAATATTCTATTCTGTCAAATACACTTTTCTTTGTTTTAATAATTATATTCCTTTGATATAAGAAAAATATTTCTTCGAATTAAAGAAATATTTCTTCGGCCATATTCTAACCGACCATTTCTTTGAATCAAAGAAATATTCTTTGATTCAAAGATCCTTTTTTTTCAGTGTAGTAACTCGTTATCCTCGTGATAATTATTCCCTCATATTATTTTTATTTGTCATTATTTTTACTTTTTATTATTCTTATTTTTTATTATTCTTAGTGTCCGTGGTGAGATGAAACACGAATATATCTTAAAGGTAGTTAAAGATCGACAATGTCTGATGACTCATGATACTTGTAAAAAGCAAGTTCTTCTTTTTTAGATTAATAAAACTAGAAGTTAAACTTCCAGAGTATATACAACATACTCTTAACGACGCTCCCTGTCCCTCATGACTTTCACTTTAAAATATGATGCTTATGTAAAACAGGAAAAAATGTGGAAGCTTTCAGAATCCTGCACTTGTTCTTGTGTATAACTGGACACGAGACACGTGTCTCCCCTGGTGGTCCTCTGAATGTGCCGCTCACTATGTATGTTGTACTTAGAAGGTACTTACCAAGATCCTCACGCAAATGCTAACGGCTCGGAAAATTATTGGTTCTTATTTCTGCCATTATTATTCCCATGTCGTCGATTCGCAGAAGCTACCTGAGAATTTTCAGGCTTTTACAGAATTTCTAAAAAAAAGGAATAATAATCTACCATTAGAATTTTTCATGCTTAAAATTATGCGAAGATAATCATTCAAATCTTTCATTCAATCTTGCATTCAAATGCAAAATTGCAAACCTAATTCTAGGGTAAAAGATATGAGACTCTTCTTAATCTCTTATCAAGTTTATGCTATTTATTTATCGTTGTCCTATCGTAAAATGGATATGAGACAACAATGTACCCAATCGCTGCTTATTTGCATCGATAAACCGCCTGAATGATATTCTCTAAGCCATAAAAGTCGCTTTTTGCATGCACAATTGATTCGAAGAAATTTCAATTGCAGTGCTGGATAATTGCGATTGAAGTCTGTTATTCGACCGCTCGCTAGAGTAAGCGAAAATTTATTTAATGGACAATATGAACTTGCTTGTAGAAACTTTTTCGCATATTAAGTAAATACGTCTCGACTTTAATCAATATTCATGCAGTTTTGCGTTTATAAAGCGCGGCAAACTCACTGAACGGTCGTTAAGGCCAATATACCACAGATTGCGTGAAATATGTCCGCAATTAATCCGCTTTTTGCTTGATCATTTAGTACCTTTTGCAGTTAACTGTTCATTGAACTTTTCTTTAGTTACTTCATGAATATCAAATTTCAAATATGATAATGACTAATTATATATTATTTTAAAGCTGGTTTTATGCAGGCAATGCAATCCAGAATAGGGATCGAAAGACCCAGACGGCAGAAAATGGGTCACTCAACTTTTTCTTCATCATTCGCATCTAAGGGGACAAGTCTTCGATTATGAAAGGCAACCAGTGCGTGTTGCCGAGACGACTTTTTCCCCCAAATGACATGTCAAAGTTGGCGAGGGAACAAAATCTTACATTCCGATCTTCCGGTTGATATTTTGGGAATAGCCAATTTAGGATTCATCACCGGTCAGTGCAATGCAACAAATGTCATTTACCAAAATCTGTTCTAATTACATGTGTTCATTTAATTAATATGAAGCTTGCCGCTAATGTTGCAGACGATAAACATACAAAATGATAAAGTCTCGTTCATATTTGTTAAAATTATTCAGATTTATTGCGGGATTTCAATGGATTTCAAAGTAATTCAAAAGAGTTGAAGGATTTGAAAGAGATTTCAAGAAATTTTAAGAGATTTTATGGATTTAAACAAAAATTTAGATATTTCAAGTGATTTTAATGATTTTCATTGGATTTCAAGAGAGTTTAAGGATTTTCAAAAGATTTCAAGACTTTTTAGGTGATTTTTAGGAACTTTAAAGCATTTCAAGTGATTTTAAAAAATTCCAGGGGATTTTAAAGGATTTTTTTATTTAAGGTATTTCAAGAGAGTTTAAGGATTTATCACTAAGAAAACTGTTTGGTTTGGACAACAAAACTTTTTGTTGATACAGAAGCAACAAAAATTGTTGGTTGTGCCAACCGAATTTTTGTTGAACCAACCAAAGTTTTTTTAATTCAACCAAAACCGAGATTTTGTTGGTGTAAATGAATTTTCTTGGTTCAACAAAAGGTTTGTTGAAAGAAACCAGATTTGGTTGGCACAACCAAACAATTTTTGTTGCTTCTATAGCAACAAAAAGTTTTGTTGTCCAAACCAAACAGTTTTCTCAGTGTAGAAGAGATTTCACGACTTTCTAGGTGACTTTTAGGAACTTTAATAAATTTGAAGTGATTCTATGATATTTCAAGAGATTTCAAAGAATTTTGAGGGATTTTATAAAGGATTTTAATGAATTTGAAAACAATTAAAGCGATTTAAATAGATTTTGAGTGATTTTAACGAATATCTAAGATATTTAAGAGATTTCAAGCTATTTGAAGTGATTTTTGAGAATTCTAAAGGATTTTCAAGGATTTCAATATATTACAAATGATATCAACAATTTTTAAAAAATTATAAATAAATCTAATACCTCCTCTGATGAGAATATAAAAATAAAAAAAAGTGAAAAAAATTAAATAAGTTCGCAAACATTTTCAAAATATCTTTCAGAATATTTTCAAAATATCTTTTGAATTTAAAAACAAAATTGAAATTTGTTTGGAACAAGTTGACAGTACATGACACATCTTTTTTCATGGACCATCTTCGAGGATGCACTAAGATGTCTTTTCATAAACAATCGTTCGGTGCACTCGACTTTAAGAGAGTGCTTCGTCTTATTCGCTGATTTCGCGCTGTCAACCGATAAATCCTTGACGGCTTGTATTCAGAAGCACACGTATATATATACAGTTGTGCATCGTACATTTATGTCATTACTTGTTTCGAGACTAACGTGTCAGCCTTTCTTTTTTCCGTCCCATGCTTGGACACTCGAGTGGAGCAGATGTTCGATGTACTGTGAGTCTGATTATAGCAGTAACGATTCAACCATGTTGTAATGGTAACCAATCGATTCAGAGTCTTATGATGTCGATATTCACATTGCAACTTGCAGTCGTGAGACATAAATGACCCACAGGGTAGCTTTTTTCATCGACACGACTAATTTCTTGTCATTCTTAATCTTAAACCACAAAGCTTCATTGTATTCATGATTATGAACTTACATAGTAGTGCAAATGCCTCTAAATGCAAATTATATATCAGCGAGAAGTAATGATAAATATTAGCGCTTTTGTATCTACAAATCGAAACTTCAAGTTACATAATTGACCCGAATAGAAACAGTTCATATTTTACCATTCGACAACGGTCTAATAGCTATAAATTGTCTGATAATTTATTCTGATGTCTGATATGCATGATGTATGTTGTTCAAGTATCCTAATCACGTCTTGCGTGTGAAACGATCTATGATAAGGATTTACGATTTATTTTCCTTGTATTTTCCTTCTATTTAAATATTTAGTTGTTTTTGGCATTCAAATAAAAATGAATGTTAATGTTGGTAATTTAAAGTTAGTAATTAAATATAGAATCACTTTTGGCAATCTAATGTCAAGTATTTCGGGGAAAGATTTTCAAGCGGATCGTTCCCAGATCGGCGGAAGTGTTCCAAGTAGATGATTAGCTCTTAATCAAATTCCTTGGGGTGGTCTAGAACTTTCACGAATTCGGCACTTGACTCGTGTTAAAGATTGGAGAGAAAACTGACAGAAGCTATTTTATGGGAGGTCCACTCTTCTTGAGGAAAGATTCATCCAGAGAAATGAGATAAGGGAGAGAATTTAGCATTTGGTATCAGGCGGTCTTTTTTTACCGTCCACGAAAATTCATCGACCATAAAACCGATTCGCATGTCGTAAATTCGTTCGGTCTTTCGCAGTACACTTTAATTTACAACTTATTTTTACACCTGCCTTCTAAATACTAAAAACTTTTTTTTCGCATAAAATCTTCAAAATATGGTTCTCATTTTTGGTAGACAATTCGTGCTTAAAAAATGTTTGTTGGGATTTTCACCAACATTTTAGGGAATTTCCCTAAAACCGTCTGGGATTTAACTAAAACTTTTTGGACAATTTTTTTAAATTTAGGAAATTGAACAATACCTACAATTTTTTTTAGAGAATTTTCATAAATCTGTTGGTAATTTATTGAAAACATTATAGAATATTCCCTAAATCTTTGTGCGTTAAAAATATCGGAAACTGTCCCAAAAATTTAGTTAAAGTCTGAAAGGTTCGGAATTTTCCCTTCCCACCCACTTTCAAAAGCATTTCCGGAAATTTCTCTAACAAATCTTAGGAAAAATTCACAAAATTAGAAGTAATATTTCCCAAAAGCGTTTTGAAAATTTTCCTTACCAAATATTTGGGAAAATTTCGGAAAAAAATAGTTTTAAAATTGTAATAAATAAATTGTAATAAATGAATAATAAATTGTAATGATTCTATCGTAACAGGGGCCTTATATTTATTAGTGGGAAAAATGCGGGACGAATTTCGTGGGCAAAATGTAGAGGACACCCTGATTTCATTTTAAAAGAAATTGGTGAACGTTGAAAGGCAAATAAGGACGAGTTTTAAGGATAGGTCCGATGATTGGAAAGGTGCGTCGTAAGTCGCGTAATTTGAAATCAGTCGATTAACTTTTTCCGGCCATGCGGTCGATCACGATCGTTTCGCGGCTTAATTTTTATGGGAAGGAAATTAATGTGGGTTGGCCAAGTCATTATAGTGTTAATGCCGCCGTATCGGTAATCAAGGATCGTTGCAAGCTCACTGCATTGCGTTAACCATTGTTATTAGACGATTGCAAGACTCGATGCTCCCGCTGCGATTAATTACCGAACAAAAACCGATCGTTATCTTTTTTTCTCTTGTAGAATGAATGAATGCTTTCAGAAACTGGAATTTGAGACTTGCGCGAATTCCTTTCTGATGAGATCGCTTTCATTTTCAACAAGACTGGGAATTTTAATTCTGATAAAGCTCTTTGAACAGATTGAGATATATTGTAATATTTCTGCTTTGCAACATTGACTGGCCTCGTAAGTATGCCTCTGAAGCAGACTAGCTGGCTCCAGTCATATAACCAGTCATCTTTATCATCAATCAGTACTTTAGCCTTTATATATGTAATTACTCGACTTGTAGTAAATAAAACTTTAAAGTGGATGAAGAAAAAAAAATTTAACCTTTTGCCTCCTGCCCAGTAGTTTGCTACTAAATTGTAAACTCTGACGAGAGGATTATAAAAAATCTAGACAAAAATTGAGAATTTTACGAGGGGTTTACAACTCAACCGATTCCAAATTCAAAAATTGAAGTCAGTTACAAAAGTACTATATAATATTTTCCTAGACGTAATTATATTAAACATATGTAATTCTATGTAAGACATATTAGAAATTAGAATTTAACTAGTGTAATATTAATATTATTACTTGTGTGTCCACTTGGATGCACAGAAATAAAATGTATCATCCGATCACCGAAGTTAAGCAGCGCTTGGCTTGATAATACTCGGATGGGTATCGTCGTTCGAAAATATCACAAAATAAATAAAAACCTTTAATTCAATGACCAGGTTTTCATTGAATTCTTCTGAAATTTCTGTAACCACTTGAAGTGATCCTAAATTATTTTTTGTGATTTTAAGGGATTTTAAAGGATTTTAAGAGATTTAAAAGATTTTAAGTGATTTTAAAGAATTGTAAGTAAGTCCATAAAATTTTAAGGTATTTTAAAGAATTTCAAGGAATTTTAAGAGATTTCAAAGCTTCTAAGGAATTTTAGGAACTTTAAGAGATAAAAAGACTTTAAGGGTTTTAAAAATTTTTTAAAGGATTCTAAGAGATTTTATTTCATTTTAGTGACTTTTGTGGATCCTAAAATTTCAGAAAAATTCAATGAATTAAAGAGATTTCATCTTAGGAGAATTCAAGTGACTTTAAGTGACTTTTTCAAACGTTTTCAAGCGTCTTCAATTGAATTCAGATATTTCTGGAGAATTCAGTATAGATTTCTTTTCTATTTCTTTCTTTCTCATTTCATGAGTAGTCAACCCCTCGAAATTTTAGCAGGAGTTATATGTATGCGTGCCTGAACCCATATTTGTGTCAGCATGACTTAAAAACGTTTAACGCAGGTTTATTTACAATTCCGATAAATTATCCATTGTTGTCGATATTTATTTGTTTGCACGACCTCCATCGTCATCTGGTTGCGCTTTCGGTTCGAGAGCTGGGGTGTAAAAGAGATGCATAGAAGTTCCTCGACTGGGCGTAAGCCGTCTATATAAATACAGTAGACCGCTTCCGTGATACGAAAATACTCTGATTTATGGTATTCTCCACAGAGTTTTCCGCATTGCAGCCGAGTTTCGCGGTAAAGATATAACTGGGTTAGTCTTCGTCAACGTCAAATCAGATTGCTTCAAATTATTGTCATCCGCTTGAAATTGATCAATTTCATATATAACTGTATACTCCATTTTTAAATATATGAAATTGAATCAATGAAGGCATGATTACCAGTAATGTACTCTTCATTAATTAAATTTGACGACAATATGACACACCTGGAGAGATAAGGTCTGAGAGGTGAAAGTAGAGAAAGGAGCTTATTACTCTTTGGCAGAGATTTTAATGACCTGGCACCAAACAGGATATTTCATGTTAGAAGACATTTCTCCAGGCTGTGCAGTTATCGGTCACTGATAATATAATTAATGGAACTTGGACAATAAAAAATGGTTTACGTCTAAGGTAAATTATGGTACTTTATGGCGAAGTTATCATCCAGAAAGAAAATCAAAATATCAGCTTCTCGAATGCTGAAACTTTAGATTCAATTCCTGCAGATAAATCTTTAAAATAGCTTATTTTACGAGGACTATTATAAAAGCTAAAAGGGTAATTATAAGGAATGATTATCAGGATCTGTACTTAAAATTTTAAGTAGAGGTAACACGAAGAATTCACCTTAAAAGAAAAAAGAAAAGAGAAAAGGCCATGGGGATGATTAGGGCGTTCACCTCTTCCATAGTATTTATATGTTCTGCACCATTTCTTATCGTCAAGCTTTCAGAGAACCGCTCGAGTTGGAGACGTCGCGACGCCTCAATTTGAGATGCGTTTTCGTATACGATCATTTCTTACGAGGTCGTTAAAACTTTATCTGGAACGCTCATATATTTAAGATCTGTCTCCTGTTGAGCTCTTATGTCTATTCCAAGTGATGAGGGCATTAGTTAGGTGCCGAAATAAACGACAATTCTATACTATTCACGTAAATATAGTCTTGAACATGAGAATCAAGATTACGAAAATTGATAATAGATGTCCGCTTAGTCTAATTTGCTGCTAATTTAGCGCTAAGCTTCGGGATTTGCAGTGAGAGACTTTACGACTATGTTTGACGTAGGTATTCAGTTTCGAAGCGAAAGCGCAAGTGAATTCTTATAATAAAGGGATACGCACAAGCCAGCACCACACGTTTAACGGCAATTACCTTTCCCACAATTTTAAGCGAACCTTTAAGGGTTACACGGGCATCGAAAGATCACGCGAAACAAATTCGTCCTTGTAACACTACGCTTTCTGACGAGTCACGCTTTTTATTAAGAGTTACAAATTGCTGCTCTCACCCAGACAAAAAAAAAGGAAGTTTTCACTTGCTGGAAAAATTGCCAAAATAATGGGGGTTTGAGGTGGGGTCCTGACCAGTTTTCCCTAATTCTAATGTGGTTCTGATCAGGAAAACTGGAAAAGACCTCACAAGGCGCGTCACGCTCTCAGTGATAAATATTCCAAGTAGGGAAAACTGGTCAATACCTCATCAAGATTAAAAAACTATTATGGATTCGTTATTTGCAATATTTGATTACTTAACTAATTCATTTTTAAGTAAAGGGATTTTAAATAATATTAAAGAATTTTAAATGATTTTAAGAAATTTTACAAGATTTCAAAGATATCAAGATTTCCCAAAGGATTTCAAGAGAATTTAAGCCGATTTAAATAAATTTTAAGTGATTTTAATGATTTAAAAAATTTAAACCAATTTAAATAAATGTCAAACGATTCTAAATGATTACAGGGAATTTCAAAGCATTGCAAGTGATTTTATGTTATTTTAATTAATTTAAACCAATTTCAATACACTATAAAGATTAAAAAAATTGTATGGATTCATTATTTGCAATTTCTGATTAATTAACTAGTTAATTTTCAGAAAATAAAAATCCTTTTAAAACAAATAGGTTGTAATTATGTGAAAATAAGTAGTTTTAAGGAATTTTTAAAGAATTTCAAAATAATTCACTGGAGTTTCAAGATTTTAGAGTAATTAACAAATTTTAAGTACTTCAAGGGATTTGAAATAATATTAAAGAATTTTAAAGGATTTTCAAAAGATTTCAAATGATTTTAAGGGATTTAAGGGGATTTTTGAGAAATTTCATGTGATTCTAGGGAATTTAAAAGGTTTTTAAAAAATTTGACAAGATTTCAAAGATATCAATATTTTCCAAAGGATTTAAAGAGAATTTAAACCGAATACAATAAATTTCAAGTGATTTTTAAAGAGTTTTTAAGGAATTTAAAAAAAAATTCAAAATATTATCAGGATTTTCAATTATTTTAAAGTATTTGCAAATATTGTCATGGAAGTTTCAAGATCTTAGAGTAATTTAAAAATTGTAAGTACTTCAAGGGATTTTAAATAATATTGAAGAATTTTAAAGGATTTTCAAAAGATTTCCAATGATCAAGTGACTTTTATAGTTTTTACGGAATTTTAAAAATACTCAAGATAGTTTCAGGATTTTCAATTATTTTAAAATATCTGCAAATATTTTAAAGGATTTTTAATGATATTAAAAAATTTCAAAGGATTTTAAACAAATAAAAGAAATTTCAGATTTATCAAAACATGTGGAAGGATTTCAAGAGGTTTCAAGTGATTTTAGGGGATTTCAAAAAATTCAATGAAGTTTCAAGATTTCGAAGCAACTTGAAAACAAAAAAATGTTTATGGATTCTCAAAAATCTGTTAAATCTCTTGAAATCTGCTGAAGTTCCTTGAAACCATTTCAAATCTTTTGAAATTCTTTGAATCCAGTTATTAAAAATTATTAAAAACATATAATTTTTTATATTTTCATAAATAATTAAGTACAAAAAATCTTAGGAATTCCTATCTTTATGACGTTTAGTTTTGATGTGGAAAACTCTTCAATGCCCTGTTTCTTTATCAAAAATATTAATGAAATATTACTACTCTATCATGTCCCTAGAAATGCCTAATTATATTAAAATATTTTTATTAAAAATACAAATCCCGACAGGTCAATTTCTCAAATATTCAACTTTGAATCCGAGAAGATAAAATGCAGCCAACTGCTTCAAAGTTATGAAAATAAATCATTCTTTATTAAACAGTTTAAGCACTCGAATATTACACAATCAACAAGCAACTGATCAAACCCAAGCCGAAAAATTTTGGCACGCAAGGCGGAGCGGAAATCCGAGATATGACAAGACTTAGCAGCTGACTGGGAAAATGCATAACTACCACCGATTCGCAAGAACTCTGCCAAGAAATATGCAGTTAACAGGAAAACAAGCTGAAGCGTCGAAAAGATGGTAATAGGATTTGCCATTGTTATACAAATCAAGTGAGCACCCTGGAACGAAGAGATGAGAAGAAAATATCCTCAGAGCGACTTAGACATATAATTAAGAATCTCTTCATCTATATTCGTCCACTCAAAGTGCCGGACATGTCAGTGCGAGTGAACGCATATATTTCTGGTGAGATCTTCCCGGCAAAGGGATTTTAGCGGACCTCACAAGAAAAAGAGTGGAATGGATATTGGATCTGGCAGCTAACCTTCGTCCATGGTCACGAACTTGTTCGCATAGCACCAAGTGTCAAGAGTTGACAGTTAGATGGCTCGAAGACGTTTTAATCCCTCTAAGTTGTTGATCTTTCGCAGATGGCATTCCAGATTAGCTATTCTGAACTTTACCCAGGCAATAATAATAATAATAATAAAGACAAGCGAAATAGAGTTCTATAGTGATCAGGTTTTTCACGACACGTCTAATGCAATATAAATTCAAGTATAATTTTGTAAGATTGCGGAATTGTGAAAGATTTTAACATTTATCAAGATATCGTCGAAATTCTAAACGCACATGTCAAGTTGCTTCGCCACATAGAAATTTTTGCTGTTGGCTCAAATGTCAACCGTGAGAAGTGTCATATAATGTCTTTAGGGCATAACGCGATTACATTGAGAAAGCTTTCTGGAGAAAAATCCGTCCCACCTGCCAACTTACGCGCTTACTGGAGTGAAAGAAAAGAGAAAAGAAAAAAGAAAGAAAGGAATCTTACATCCTGCTGGAACGCGGTAGATCCCAATCAGTGGACACTTTTTAATGGTTTCCTCGAGTCCTGCCTGTCCGAAGGACTGCCGAAATCAGTAGCCTGCTTCTCTCTTAGGTTCGCGGAATCCATAAGATAAACGAAGCTCATCTCATCCCTTTTTGAGTGAATCCTTGCGTCACGCAGGAACTCGAATTTAATGGACCGGACGTCATCGCGGGACCAATTTTAAGATAACACCTGTCCGGTTCCTGTGATCTCTGAAACCAAAGCAAAGGCATGTAATTTCAATCTCGTTACACCTTTGGGTAACTTTAAATTTATATTGAAAAACTTGATTTCGATGTCAAATACCACGTCAAAAATGAAGTAATATAGGACGTTAAAATGACGTAAAAAGGACGCCATAACGACGACAAAATGACGTCAGAAATTATGTAAAAAACAACCCCAATTTTTCATGTCATGTTTGTATACCTTTTTTCAAAACTTGGTGACTGCGATTTCATTTTCATCCTCTTTTCATTGGGTTGAAGTTTCAGACGTCTAGTCTGACGAATTTTTTTTGCTTTATTTTTTTTTCTACACTTACTTTAAAGGATTTCAGGAAAATTCATATTTTAAAAAGAGTTCTAAGGAATTTTAGGAACTTTAAGAGATGAAAAGACTTTAAGGGATTTAAAAATTTTTTAAAGGATTCTAAGAGATTTTATTTCATTTTAGTGACTTTTGTGGATTTTTAAAATAGATCAAAAGAGTTATGAAAAGAAATTTTCAGACATTTTTATGTAAGACATATTAGAAATTAGAATTTAACTAGTGTAATATTAATATTATTACTTGTGTGTCCACTTGGATGCACAGAAATAAAATGTATCGTCCAATCACCGAAGTTAAGCAGCACTTGGCTTGGTAATACTCGGATGGGTATCGTCGTTCGAAAATATCACAAAATATGACAATTAAATCATTAGAATCAATCTCCAAATAATTTTTTTATTTCCTCTTTCACCTTTAATTCAATTACTTCAGGTTTTCATTGAATTCTTCTGAAATTTCTGTAATCATTTGAAGTGAAAAATATTTATTATTGCAAACGTAAAGTTGCGGAAATTAAATTGCTCTTATGGTAAAGTATCACACGCCCTTAAGGGATTTTAAAGGATTTTAAGAGATTTCAAAGATTTTAAGTGTTTTTAAGGAATTTTAAGTAAGTCCATAAAATTTTAAGGTATTTTAAAGAATTTCAAGGAATTTTAAGCGTCTTTTACTTTTTTTGTGGAATTTTAAAACACTTAAAATAATTTTCAAGGAATTTTAAAGAATTCATGGCTTTTGAAGGAATTTCAAAGTATTTTCAATTATTTTAAATGATTTTACAGATTATCAGGGGATTTTAAAATTCTTAGAAACCCCTTGAAGTTTCTTAACATTTAAAATCTCTTCAAATCATTAGAAATTTCATCAAATACCATGAAGTCTTTAAAAAATTTTACAAAATCCTTATAAATTCTACAAAATCTTTTAAAAATCATAAAAATCTTTTGAAATCCTTCAATAAAATTCCCTGACAAATTTTTAAATTCTTTAAATCCCATAAAATATTTTAAAAGCCATGAAAATCTCTTGAAATCTGTTCAAAGTCGTGAAAACCTCTAAAATTCCCAGAAACTTCTTGAAATCTCATCAAATTCCATGAAATCCTTAAAAATTCCATAAAATATTTAAAAAATCAGAAAAATCTTTTGAAATTCCTTAAAATTATTAGAAATTTTATAAAATTTCATAAAATCCCTAAAAATGCCACATAAAGTCTTTTCAAAATCATTAAAATCTCTTGAATTTTCTCAAAATTAATTTCTAAAATCCTTTAGTGTTTTTACCCCTTAAAATTCCTTAAAATCACTATAAATCTCTTAAAATCCTTTTATAATTTTTGAAATCTTATGAAATCTCTTGAAATCTCTTGAAATTCTATGAAATCTCTTAAAATCTCGAGCAACGTCGGATAAATTTTTGCCATTAAATAACTCCAAATTTTAGATTTTGGAAACTAGAAAATTTTTGTTGTTGATATTTTTATTCCAATAAATCGAAAAAAAATCGTCAGACTATAGACGTCTGAAATTTCAACCAAATGTCTTTTCAGAAACTAATAATCTACAAAACCATTTCTCAATTTCTTATTTATACAAAAATCTAATTATTTATCAACGTCCAGTGTAAAAAAAACCTCGCGTCCTGCTTTCTAACTCCTGTAATTCCTCGAAACAGGTTGACTTTTTCTAATCACTTTTGATTTTTTTCAAAAATTTAAAATTACATTTTACAGAACGTTTTTAATCTCTCCTGAAAAATTTGATAAATGTGCGTTAATCCCTTATGACATGCCACCCTTCAATTCACTTTGGAATACTTAATAGTCTTTTAATGATTCAGCTTCCGAAGTTTAGAAGAGAAATAACATCTATCCTCTGTTAATCGACCTAATATAGACTCGAGAGGATGTATGGGAGGATCTAAGAGATGCATGGATAATCTAAGGATCCTGACAGGCAAAAGAATCGAACCTACGGTTTCCTTTTCCGCTTTCCAGAGAGTGTCTCGCCCACTTGCTTGACCTCACATGAGGTCGACTCTCGGCTGTCGGATATCAATATTCAATAAGCACTACCGCCTCGTAGACACAAGACGTACGTTTTCATGCTAAGTAGCATTATCTTTATTTTTAAGCCCACGTACCAACATGAACGTATGCAGAAGCTAAATATAAATGTATTACAAGTGCTCGAGTGCGTGAAAGCTTGCACATGAAACCAACTATGCTTGGGTGAACAGATCAATTTACGATTCCATCGGATTAATTTCAACATCGTTCAAGATTTTCAAAGATTTACAGGGATTTCCAGAGGAAACATAAAATATCTTTGCATCAGTTTAACTTGTAGGTTTTATCGAACAAGTGTTTGCATCATTTTTTATCAGTTTACATAGGTAAACTATAAATCCACTACAGATCCATATAAACATGATGAGGGCTTGAGGGATGAATTTAAAGCAGGAGGAAAACAAGGACAAACTTGTACCACAAGGACAACTTAATTATAAGCAAGGATCTAAGAGTCGCAAGCCTCTAGGGTGTAACCCCTGCAGAATGTATATAAGTGCATTCAGTACGCTTATTTGCATAATGACACGTTTCTCTGATATCACATGACTCGCATTAGATACACGGGGAATATTATAATTGACCTGCATAGATTATTGTCGCTTTTCTTATAATTATCGACAACTTTTCTTCTTCAGATCTTCTTTCTCGTTATCCTCCATCTCCATTTTTTGTCATCGAATTTCTTAATCCTTGTTGTTACACTTGCATTTTGCATGAACCTAATTTGCATTTGCTTTTAGTAATTTATGCTTGATCCGAGAGTAAGATTACATCTAGGGGCAAATTGAAAATGATACCTCTCCATAAAGACAAATAGTAAAAAATTGACTAAAAACGACTAGTTTAGTAAAAAATACTATCATTGAAACTATGTTTATTCATCACCGTAAAAATAATTCACACAATCTTTTCCCAGATGGATCTGTTGCACGAAATGATAATAATCAAGCAATGGAATCAGTGACAGTGAAGACTAGACGCAAAGTGTACTTGTAGTCAACATCTTTGCATAGATTTAGCTAAAGAGTGTTTGTAGACGATAATCATAGAGCAGACCAAGGTGTGAATAATTGCTACTCCTGTCTTCAAAGACTGTTTGTACGCTCATAATATAAGTATCTAAAACAAAGCCTATAATTAAAGTTGATCAATCAAAACTGATACGTGCAATTTATTCCTACTTAGTAAATATAATTCACTTGTAATTAATACAACATGCGTAATTCCTGACCAAGAAAATAAGAAATAATTCCTTTTTTTTCCCCTGACTTGAAGTTTATGCTTGGCTCGAGATTTAAAATTCCCTTCGACAATAATGCAAGAGGATCCGATATCTTTAATGCTTACGAGAGGAGTTTTGAAAGCGAAATAATTTTGCTTAATTCCTTTTTTACGATCGGAGAATCGCCTTGTCAGATGAAACATAAAGACTCAAGGGAACGTAAAATTAAAAGGATTATAAATTCTCGCAAGCTCAGCTTTTACATGATTGAAAAGTTCTGAACGTTCAAATGAACGAATTTTTGTATTGATTGTAATTGTAACTACAAAAAGTTTTTAAATGTTGTTTCATTTACATTGAAAATAATAAAAAATGAAATAAACTAGTAATCCTGATTGTTATTTTTAGTTGGCACAATATTTCTGGATAAAATATAATTTGAAAAAAATATTTCATTTATTTGAACGTTCATAACTTTATTCACATGCTTTTACTCTATTTTATAACGCAATTCATAAATAGAATTTTACTGATAAGAGCAATATTTACATCTTTCTTCTTTTGAATTAGCGTCTTATTTTCTCTACTATTTATTCTTCAGCAATTAAATTAGCAGGGTGTATTATAGTGTTGTAGAGGACAAAAAAATGAAGAGATTTTTTTTTATCTGTTGAAGACCACCCCCAAATTTCACCCCCAAAAACAGTTTTTCCTCGGAGATCCAACTGCTATATTTAATATCATCGTTTAATAAAATCTCCAATTGGTTTAAAAAAAAATTGAGAAACAGATACTGAGATAATATTATACAAATATTGAGATATTAATACAAATATTGAGATACCGCTAGGAAAATGTGTTTTGGAAATCTTTTGATATTTTTTAATACTTTTAGAAATGAAGTTTGTCGTTTTTTTTAGTACAACTGACGAAATTTGTTTATATTTCACATAAAAATGATAAAACATTTTTGTTCATTACTTCAACTTCTTTATCTTTATGAAATCATCAGGGGCGTAGCAACGGAATTTTTCGTGGGGGGGGCAAACTCGAATGACAATGAGTTTACAAAAAAGAGTCAAAAAAAATTTTTTTTTTTCAGTTTTTTTATATGAAAGTACGTTTTATTACAAAAATTTTGAGAAGTTAAAAAACTAAATCGGTTAATTAGAAATAAAGATATGATGTTTCCAAAAAAAAGTCAAAAAAATTTCAAAGTCCCATATCTTCGCCATTTTTTGGAATTTTCCAAAAATATTTATTGTGGTTTTTCAAGACTACTAAAGGAATGATTACACCGAATTACACGCAAATCCGATTCAAGTACGAAAATTCTTGTGAACACTTGACATGGACTCCACCAGCTATCACTTGTTTTTCAGTGGGGGGGGGGCAAAATGACTATATTGCCCCATGTTCAAATTTACGGGGGGGGGGGGGCAGCTGCCTCTCCTGTCCCTCCGGTTGCTACGCCACTGGAAATCATTTATTTGAAACGAAGCAATAAAATAAGCCATAAAGTATAGTAAATAAAGTTAGCGTATAAAAGACAAACACTATTCAGAGACCACAAAGTGTGATATAATCTCAACTGTGCAACTCAATCACGTAAAATGTCGAAAAGAATATACTGGAATCTTCTATTATTTTTCGGCATTTTATGCCAAGGAATTATTGGTACACTCTCAGAAGAGGATATTGGTAATTATAATCACATTTTCTATAAAGCTATATCATTATATTAGTAAATCTATATTATCTATAGATAAAGAAAATACTACTCAGATATTTCATCTAATTACAGATGAATCATCGGAACTTCTTGTACGTGAAAAACGTGTAATTAATTGCGAGCAGGGTGGAGATGTAAGAGAGTCAATTAGAAGGTTTCCTTACATTGTAGCTATTAAAATATTAAGAGCTTCGGATTTTTGTGCCGGTGCTATACTGACGCATAATATAGTCCTCACTATTCCTAAGTGTGTTTCATCTATATTAACGGCGTACAGAGTTTACTCTGGCACTTCACTAGTGTCACCTAATAGTCATCCTTCAGTGCACAAAATAACAAGCAAAAGAATCAATACCGGTAATCATCTGTTTAGACCTCAAGATGGTCTTGCTTTGATCACTGTTACTCCACCTTTTGTCTATTCTTCTAATACTCGTAACATAGAATTGTATGAAGGACATGTAGAGCCCGGAGCATATGGTATTGTTAGTGGATGGGGATTTAATTCCATGGGAAGGTAAGTTTTCAATATTATATTATTATATAAATAATATATTATAAAATATACTTTAAATACACACGAAATGTATTTCATTGACAATGGATAATCTATGGTTTATCTTGCCTCTGATTTCAGTCCCGGAACGGAATATCCCGAACATCTGCGATCAATCAGAGTACCAATAATCAGCACCCATGATTGTGTAATGCTTTATCTACGTAAATTCGCGATTACCGAGAGTGATATTTGCACTCTTGATGCAACCGGAAATCAATACTGCGGCGTTGATGATGCCGGTTCTCCTTTAGTTTTTCACGTGGGTGGTTTTCACAAGTTGGTTGGTATTCATCTTTGGAATGGAGCAGTTGTAGGTCAAACTAATCCTGATGTATTTGTAAACTTGCAATTACCTGTATACAAGACTTGGCTCTTGGAAACCATACGCAGTCTGGAACAGCACATTCCCGTGTAGAAATTTTGCTGTGGCCCCTGTCGGGCCCAGATCGGATGATTTCAGATCGGTGATGGAACGTTGAACCAGACCGGGCCCAGATCTGGCTCGATCGTGCTAGGTCTGGGCCCGATCGGGACAGATCTGAGCCCGATCAGATTCTGCGTTCCATCACCGATCTGGGCCAGGTTTGGGAATTTCTGCACGGGTTAGTTCACAGTAGTTCACATCAACAACAAAATCTTCACAGTTTACCTCATCAACCGAATGTTTATTAAAGAAATGAATTATGTTGGAAGCATAAGTTTCTTAAAAACTTATTATTGTTTCGTATCTCGATTTGTTGTATGTGCGAAATAAAATATGAATTTTTATCATATGCTGTATTTAATATTGTCGTTCAATAAAAAGCAATCCTCAATTGGTTTCAAAAAAAAAAGAAAAAGAAAAATGCATAGAAACAGAGATATCGTAAAAACTGTTTTTGGGGGTGAAATTTGGTGGTGGTTTTAACCCCTTTAAAGTATTTATCAGCAGATTAAAAAAATACGTATCTCTTATTTTTTTCTCCTCTACAACATAGCGATCTTCACAATCACTTAGAATCACTTAAAATTCGTAAAAATCTCAAAAAATAATTAAACTTGCTTGAAATCCTGAAAAGTTTCACAACAACCTTCGAAATCTCTTAAAATTCCTTGAAATTCCTAGAAACGTTTTAAGATTCCTTAAAATTCTATGACAACCTTTAAAATTCCTTAAAATTTCATGATATCCCATACAATTTCTTAAAATTCCACGAAATTCCTTCAAATTTCTTAATATTCTATAAAATCAATTAAAGTTTCACTACTTCTTTTAGAATTACTCAAAATCATTTGAAATTCTTGGAATTCTACGAAAAACTTTAAAATCCCTTAAAATTCCAATAAATCTGAAAGAATTCCTAGAAACCTCTTCAAATTTCTTAAAATTCAACGGTAACATTTAAAATCTCTAAAAAATGAAAAATATCTTTTGAAATGTTTCAGTATCTCAAAAATAATATTGAAATTCATTTAACTATATAAAAATTTATTAACTTTCTTGGAAATCCCTTGAAATTCTTTAAAATTCTACAAAAGCTTTTAAAAATCATAAAAACCTGGTGAAATCCTTCAAAATTCAATCAGGAACTTTAAAATTCCCTAAAATCTAAAAAAATACTCCTAAAAAACTCTTAAAATCCCTTAAAATGATTGAAAATTTCTTGAAATCTTTTGAAATCCACAGAATATCAAAGAATGCCTGGAAATTCTTTATAATCTCTCAAAATTTTTGGAAATCTTCTAAAATCTGTTAAATAAACTATAATTTATTATTATTATCACTATTATTATTAATAGATCAATTTCTGTTTTCGCTGACTTCTCTAACATGTGGCCACCCGGATTATGTAAACTTTCTCTTATCTTATGAACACTTTTCAACACTTCCTAGGTTTCTTCAAGATATTATTATTCTAAAGAGGCTGCAAGTGGCAAATAATCGTTGACTTTCCTGATCAAAGTCGTTTTGAATTAGAACATAAATAGGAGAATGCAAAATGCAATTTCTCCAGTTTAATCGCTTTATCCCTCGGGCCTTTTAGTTACACGTTTGAAACGTGGGAATGTATCTACATTTTACAAGAAAAGCTGCGATAATGTTGCGATATAAGCGACAGTGGTAAAATATGTTAAATATTTCACGAGCGCGAGCTCCTCAAGAACTTAATTAATAAAGAATCTCGCAGTTGAAAACCGTAATGAGCCGTCGATTAACGTTAATGACTGCAAAGCGCCGCGTGAACGGCGCGAATCGTTTTTATTCGCATTTTATTTTGCTAAACGGCACAAACCGGCCATTCGCTTTGTAATCTCAAGTGAAGTTCAATTTAGATTCCGGACAAGTCCACTTCAAGATCCTTCACGAGAATAAAAGTTCGATGGGCTCCGGGACGAAAGCCATTCATCCCTCTTTGTAATAAATGAGGAATGAGAAATATATAAGCTTTCTTTTGAGAATTTACGAAAATTTTCCGATTTCTCGTCTCTGACAGCAATACAAATGATATTATTCGTAATTTATGCTCAGAAACTGATACATCCTTTCAGTAATTTAAACAAAGATGTCAACCTTGAAAAGCACTTTAGATGCACTGCCGATAATAATAATTGATTCTTCTCATTTCTCTATTAAGACAATTTCACAATCTGTCCCATTAAAAGCGACATCCGATCTTTTCCTCTTAGATCCTCCATCAATGAATCATAATGAGTGGAATACGACTTCTTTGCTTTTTCTAACGACACAGCTCTCACGGCGCAACCTGATTATTCATTATTTGCATAGTCAACCGTTCGTCATCAAACAACCATAAATTCTTCCCGATAATTCATCAGGATCTCTGATTGACATGCTTATCTAATAATTTACTTCTTACTTCTCTCATTATATCAAGCCTCACCTCTCAGAGCGAATCCCGATCGAGTCCATTCAACCTAAAGAGGTACATTTCTAGGCCAATTCTTTCGCGCGAATCTACATACAATGACAGTTTGCGCAATGAGCATTCGGTCTTCTCGGATTCTAATCACTACAAATTGAAGAGTGATACTTACTCGGCATCAAACCGGAGAGTAATAAATTTTCTTGCACTTCGAGCGAGACGTCGTTCGTCATAGTTCAGCTTAATGTTCAACACTGAGAGTAACTCCGGCATTCGCATTCTGGGTGGAGTTTATGTTTCGCGAATAACGACAGGTAAAACTCTCTTCAGGATAATATATGGTACTGAGAAACAGGGATGCACTATTTAGAGATTGTAAGTCGCTTCTAATCTGATCGCGGATTTGCGGATGAGGATGTAAATCCGAAAATAGTTTCGTGAAGCGAAACACAAGACCATTATCCCAGTTTCCTGGAACAGTGAAGATTGTATTTCAAGAAGAAATTCTTTACAAGGGAATAGAGGAATAATTAGAATCGCCTTTCCCACCTTCGCAATAGAGAATAGAACAACGAGAACCATGCAAGCGATGGTGAGGTATTTAATCAATTATATCTGCAGGACTTTCCCACCCCCGTAGATAGAAACCGGTAGACCTTGGATCGTGTCATGGTGCTTTACCGACGTTGTTCAAAGTGCACAAGACGAGGTACGGACGTGACTCCATAATATAATAGGATACCAGAAGAGATCATGCCGAAACATTATTATGTGGCAGGAAGATCGAGAAGCCTATTTCGAACCAATTTAAAACGCTACCAATCCACAATCTCTACATCTTATTTCCATCTGGATGGAAATAAACAATTTCCGTGAACAGAGATGCTGTTTTACGTTTTCTAAATCTGAAACATCCTGTATAATATATGTATAATAATGTATGATTTATGATTCATGTGTTAGTGGATTAAGAGACATTACTTAGGAATCAATTATAGCTTCTTCTGATAAAAATGTTACGCTCAAATGACCGCGCCTTTCAATTTTGTTGATTAATCACTTTACCTGATAACTCACCGACCTAGGAGCAGAAATCCATTAGAAGTCTTTCGCAACGATTTACGAGTGCGTAAGCAACATGTTGGGAAGAAAGAATATTATAGTAGCTTTCTCGAACGATCTCTGGTTATCGATCCAGAGGAATTGAATGAAAGCGACCATCATTGACCGACTTGATGAGCCTACGAAACGTCTTTTTTTATTCTTTTATTTTTTTTCGCAGAAGAAACACGACAACATATGAATTTCATTTCTATTCCTGAATATATTATTATATTTTTGTTCATATGTTTCAGGAGCTCTTTATTAAATATTATAGTAGTTAATGCAGAAATTTGGATGGGGTCCTGGCCAGTTTTCCATACTTTTAATGTGGTTCTAATCAGGAAAACTGGAAAAGACCTCACAAGTGGTTTCAAGAAATTTTTAAAGAATTTCAAAATAATTCATGGGATTTTAAGAAATTTTTCAAGATTTCCCAAAGGATTTCCAGAGAATTTAAGCCGATTTAAATAAATTTCAAGTGATAGCCTAGCTATATTAAGATATTTTTATTGGAAATAAAAATTCCGACCAGGGCCTCGTCAGAAATTTCTGCACGAATTATAGCAGAGTGTAAATAGTAAATAATGTATTTTAATTAAACATTACCACTTCATTATATTTTATTCTCACGATATTTGGTCTACGAGGGCTTTCCTAACAACTTCTAAATAGATTTCTCATATCAGACATCAATCTTCGAAATTACATAGCTCGAACAAATGAGTTTTACATCACACATAAAAAAAACAATTTAGCTAATCGTTTTCAATCCATTAACACGACGTGCTAAATTTGCACTAATAATCTTGCGATTTCGAGGCACGATCGCTCCGGGAACTATAATTTAACGAGAACAGAGATTAACTCGAGAAGAGTTGCACTACCTGGAGCACATCGGCACCAAAGGCGTTACGGGCTCGATAAGGGTTCACTTATCTTCGGTTAAAAGTCACCTAACATCGTTTTGACATTCACGTTTGTAGATTATTATACCGGCATAGACCATCCTGAAACACGTTTATACAGGCAGTTCTAACTAACCATCCACCAATCGAGAACTAACCTCGGTAACCTCAGGTTATTCTGCGGCACTCAAGCAACCAAAGGGTGTTCGTTAGGCTTGATTATGCTTCAAGTTGCAGGATTCTTAGTTTTGATTACATATGTGTCTACGTTAATGTTGACTTAACTGCTTTACAAAAAATGACAAAAAAGCAATAAAGCATCTGGAAAAAAAAAACAAAAAAAGGAAAAAAGCCTCAGACAAAAAACCGCTGTCAAAAGACCAAGTCCCGCAATACACAAAGATGCATAACTCGCGTATTTAATATAAATTTAATGAAAGCAATTTATAAACGGTTTAAAGCGAGAGAACCACAAAAAGCTGTATAAGTTTTACAAATTAGATTTTCAGAAGCAAGAAAGTAGTTTCGAGTACTTTTCAAGCTCTATTGTAGCAGAAAACTTTGAAGGCTCTTTACTCTTAAAGTAAATATGCAATATGACCATAAATGTACGGCAAACATGATTAATAGCGAATATTTCGCACAAAGTGCAAATAAAGAACAGACGCTAAACCGCAGACTGACCACAACTACAGAACTTTCGTGTCGACGACCCATGTAATATCGCGTGCACGGTAGCTAAAAAATTTTAAATCCTTTTGGTCTTCCGTAGATTACTACTATTTGGTATTTGCTACCTATAAAAAACCACAATATAGGTTGACACAAATGTGTACTTTAAATGCTCAATATTCCAAAAGTCTTTTCAGTATGTTCCTATCTTAAAAAATCCTATCTTAAAAAAGTGGTGTAACGAAATGTCTCGAAAATCTCGCATACATAGTTGTTGCAAATCTGATTGGCTTTTGAATTACTTGAATTTTAATGAAGAAAAACAAACTAATGGCGAAAAATTTTCTGATAAATTCAGATTCATTTAGATTGACCGGATTTATTCAGATTTAAAGTTCGGATTAATTCTTATTAATTCGGATGGACCGGATTCATTCTGATTCATTCGAATTACATGTTCCTATCTCTTTTTATCTCCTTCTATCTCTAAGATAGAAAGGGATAAAGATAGCTTATTCCTTTCTATCCCTCGCCTATCCCCGTCTATCTCTTTCTATCTCCATATCAATCCACATTCACGCTTATCTCTTTGAATCTCCTATCTAATTGTAAGACAGAAAGGGATAAAGATTGCTTATCCCTTTTTATCCCTCGTCTATCCCCGTCTATCCCCGTATATCTTTTTCTATTTTCTTATCAATCACCGTTCCCTCCTATCTCTTTCAATCCTCATTTCCCTATCTCTTTCTCTTTCTAATATCTCCTTGTCAATTACAATTTCGCTCCTACTTATTTCAATCCCCATTTCTTTATTCTTTCCTTTCTCTCGCCTATTCTTGTCAATCCCTTTCTATCACCTTATCAATTTCAATTCTTTTCTATCTCTTTCAATCCTCGCTTCTATATCCCTTTCTATATCTCTCCTATACTCCTCTATCTTTTTATATCTCCTTGTTAATCTCAATTCTTTCCTCTCTTTCAATTCCCACTTCTCTATTCCTTCCTATTTCTCGTCTATTCTCGTTTATACTTTTCTATATCCTTGTCAATCCCAATTCGCTGCTATGCAAAATATTGTAGTTATAAAATTATTATGCATATTTAAAATATGAAGATTATTAAGTTAATAAAGAAGAGATAGCCTTAGGGATAGAAAGAGATACAAATTTTTAGCAAGGGAGATAGAATTAGGGATAGAAAGGAATACAATTTTTTGTGTAGAAATAGACTGCGGGATAGAAAGAGATAAATATTATCAGAAATAGGGATAGACTGAGGGATAGGAAGAGATATTTATCACAGGACACAGGGATACAATAGTGGATAGAAAAGGATAGCTTTTTGGGGATGCAAAATGGATGCTTGGAAGAGATACAAAAGTTCTATCTATTTCTATCTCCAAATTTCTATCACTTTTTATCTCTTCACTTCCAGCAGGGATACAAATTTCAGAATGATTCGAAAAATTTCGGAATGATTCGGAAAATTTCGGAATGATTCGGAAAATTTCGAATTGTTTCGGAATGAATTTCAACCCGAAACTGTCGCCAGGGCAGAATTATGTACAAAAGTAATTTAGATTCTATAAAACATGATTTTTTCCTATTTCTTCCAAATCACGTCAAAAGACTAGTGAGCAATTACTGTAACAACTCTACAGATCTGTAATTGACCGCGGTCGACTAATTAGATCCCTGTCGGGCCGTATCTATCTCTCCTCAATTAGAATCCCGTTTCCAGCTAATTGCCAAGCAGCCTTACATCACCATGTCGGATTAATTCGCACGTCCTTCTATGGGGTGGTGATTCAAGATTCCGATTAAGGAAACTTCCGGACAAGAGTGATCCGATAATAATTGAACATATCCTATCTTTCCTTCCTCAAATCTTTGTATCGAAATACATAAATTAAAAAATATCTCTCCTCTGAAAAATAATATTTTTACTATCTATTCATAAATGTAAATCACATTGAAATAAGAATTTTTCCTTCCATTTACATAAATGCGTAATAAAGGCATAATAAAAAGTTTTTTCTATACACTGGCGCCAGACTCGCCTTTAATCGTGAATCTGATAAATAAATTATCGACTTTTGTCATCTCGTGGAGAGACTAATACAAATTTTTTCCACTTGAATTTTTTGTTGCAAAATGATACGCATCGAGAGAATCAATGCATCCTATCATAATTTGGCAACGTCTTTGATCGAAGAACGTGTATCACAGCTTTCCTCCTTGTCCCTTTTTTTTACACCCGTCCGTATTTTGGCTCACGAAAAATGAGATAAAAGAGAGCCGATGTAAATATCAACCGATATTTTACGTTATGCGGGTCGCGGCGCCATGCAGATGAGCGGCAAAGACTTCACTAATTTATAGCGAGAGTCACTGCAATATTATTCACTTGTCGCCATATATAATGAAGTCAGTCTCCGTTCTTCTCCATACTTATCGCGACATTGGTATGCACACAAAATCTATTCCCAATTTGATATTTGTAAAATAACAGCAGGGAAGTTGTTATCTGTGACGTTAATTTAAAATTAAAATCAAAGCAGGCATCTGTTTCGCTCTCACAAAGCTGGAATGCCATTAGAGAGAAAAAGAATGAGAATAGAAGAAAAAGAATGAGAATAGAAGAAAAAGAATAAGAATAGAAGAAAAATAAAATCTCATTGAATAGAATTGACGATCGAGGTGAATCGAAATAAATAAAAAATACATTGACTCTAAACAAATTGATGATGCGAGGCATCAGTTTCCAACGAGCGATTCGCACGTATCGATAAAATTGTTGTCGTTTATCAGACCGATTGCCAGTCGCCGAACAAAAAGAAGCAATCGAATGTGGAAGCCTTGTACTGATTATAAATGGACTAAGCCCGCCTACCACGTCGGAAACTCTATATTCTGCAGTAGCCTCCGCAGAAGAATTCCATCGTGGACATTGATCCTTCCTCCACTGCCACCATTCATCTGTCAGATGCTCCAGCATCGCTCGAGA
The DNA here is from genome assembly GCA_904066005.1 of Synergus itoensis. Classification (NCBI taxonomy): domain Eukaryota; kingdom Metazoa; phylum Arthropoda; class Insecta; order Hymenoptera; family Cynipidae; genus Synergus; species Synergus itoensis. The sequence goes on along the minus strand of CAJFCP010000716.1, from coordinate 232,821 downwards.
AGATTACCACCTTCTGAAGGTTACTTCCGAGGAAACGACTTTCTGCTCAGCTTCCGAACTTATTCAACAATTGTTCATACACTCCGCCATATTTTTCATATTTAGATATTTAAATATTTGTCGACGAGCTGTTTATTCCAAGTGAAATGTTTCGAGCTGATATTGACTCTGATATTTACTTGATATCTGTCATCTGTCAAGCAAGAAAGCGAGAGTAATTCATTAATGAAAAACAGTAGTTTAAAAGGTCGATTTATCTCTGAAGCACTTTGACTACTGGAATTAGAAACGAGTTCGCTGAATCCAAACGTGTCATCATCAATGCTCACGAAGTCTCAGAAATATCAACTCGTGTCGAAACAATCCTAATGGTTACCACACGTTCTGCCATAAAAGACAGATAGTAATAAAATGTTAAAATAATAAAATAATAACAATTACTCAGTATAAATGTGTGGCAGGAATACAAAGTTACCAATTTAATCATCTTTAACTACCTTTAATCATCTTTAACCATTTTTAATCATCTTTAATCGACTTTTAATATAATTTCATACCCTGAGAATCTATGATTCAGAAACATGTCCTTGTTGACAATTTTTAAATCAATTTCTCAACTGGATTACAGCAATATGTAATCTCTGTTTTATCTTCTGATGCGTGCCACCTGCTTGTGACTATTGTGTGGCAAGTGCCTGATTGGAAGATACATTTTGAAGGAACATGCTTTATTGCTGCCCACATATTGTGATAGTATGCGTGTTAACAAAAATAGAGGCATCATGTCCCACTTTCTCCCCACCATGAGAAACAATTAAATACAGCAGTCAGGACAAATAAGATACCAGTTACAACTAATCAATCGAGTAAATATAAGTGAAATCATGAAAACCGTACTCGTCTGCCTTCTTCTGGCATATTGTTCTTTTGACGTAAGTTGATGACATTTTTTTGGTAAAATACGAGAAAGCAAGTGATTTTTGTAGGGTACAAGATTTTTTCAAAATATGTTCAGGGTGTCTACTAAATTTTGCTTATCAATATAATGTCCCTCTTATAATAGAGTCATTGCAATTTATTATTTATCACAATTTATTTAAAAACTGTATTTTTTTAATTTTTCATCATTTTTAAGAATTTAAATTATAAATAAGAACAAAGTAGCCCAATATTATTCGGAAAAAAATAAAATAAAGGTCAATTCCCGGATTTCCTTAAATTCGCGTACAGTAGACACCCTGTATCTTATCTTATTATTTTTAAATTAAAAAATTACTTACAGGTCTCTTGTCTCTCGAACAATCTTGTTGATGATACCAAAATTATTGATGAGTTAAGGGCAACTGCTCGTTCTGTAATAAAAGATCTCAGTCAATACAAAATTAAATACCAATATCAAGCAAAACTTAATTTAAAAGACGTTCAAGATGATTCTTTAAACAAAATGAGTGGAATTGTGAGATATGTGACTAACAGCATTAAGGTAAAGTGATTTCACACAAAAAATATAATAAAAATCGACAACTTTCTAATCGTTAAATAAATCATTTTTAAAAAATATTAATAGTAAATAATCTCTGCTCATGCGATTTATTTTATTTTCTAATTTCATGCAATTAGAATGCCGTTAATGCAGTAAGCTCAACAGGCAAGAACGCGGATTCTTGTCTTCAAGCCTGTAAAGTCAGTTTGAAGGATTTAAATCAGTCAACTAATAAAGAACTCGACAAATGTTACGATACTTTCTCACTCTATATCGAACCAACTATGAAAGATATCAAAAGCACTATGCAGGTAAACAAATAATTCATAATAATAAAATTAGAGAAATAAAAAAATTTAAATGCTTTAAATTAAAACTCGTCAATTGCCAAGACTTGGCATGCAAATATTGGGCCAATATTGGACCAAGGCCTGAGGAAAAATGTTTGCCAATTATTGATAAAGTAATAAAAATTAATGAACATTAATTAATCCACTTTTTATCCAGTTAGATTTGAGAAATTCATTTATGAGCCACCATGAAAACTGATGACTGATTAACAGCTACACATCCAGCTTCTTTTATGTTTTTGCCGATCAATTTCTCTTGTGAGAAAGGGCATTTTTCTGACTCCTGGTGGAATTCGAATCGAACTACAAGCCACAAGAGAAACTGATCGATAAAAACATAAAAGGATCTAGTTGTGTAGCTATTAATCAGTCATCAGTTTTCATGATGGCTCATGGCAGCCATCGACGAACTTTTTTGTCAATTATTGGCAAACTTTTTTTCCCAGGCTTGGCTCAATATTGGCGGCCAGACTTGGGCCGCTGGTAAAACATATCGGGCAATCAATATTGGGCCAATCGTCAGCATTGGCAATTTCCCATTCCTACTGGTCAGTTTCAATATTTTCTAGAACGTGGAAAATATTTCCGGCGACTTGGACTACATTACGATTGGTTGCACTAAGCATCTATCGTCAACGGAAGACTGCTTAACCGAGAAACTTGAGGAAGTTGGAAAGACCTTAAGGAATATGCAGGTTTATGTAGCCGGGATAAAAAGTACAGGGTCTTCCGCCATGAACAAAGCAAAGACTGTTGTCACATCCTGTAGTGAAAAAGCAGTGCGTGCTATGCACGTAGAAGCAACATTTAACATTCAAAGAGAAGCGAATATCTGCGTAAGAAATATTTATCAAAAAGATCACTAAAAGAATCGACTCCTAATCCTATAATACACTGTTCATTAAAACAGAGAAGCAAATAATTGTTTATATTTAAGTATCGTTATCTCTACTCCGAAGAGTAATAAAAATAAATATTCTGAAATGAAGATTATTATTTATGTTTATAATGTAGTCGTATGTACCCAATATGTATTAAATCATGTTTTACAATACCCATTTTTACAAGATTTATTATGAAGCATTTTTTGACTACTGTTGATTCGTCACGGCGTGTTTACCAGTGTTTGATTCTCTCTAAAGAATTTGCGCAGAGAAACACGTGCAGTAAAGAAGTTCTCGTAAACCAAACTTGGAACAAGTTGAGGCTAAAAGGCAGAGCACCTCTTCCATCAATCACAATGATTGACACACAGGGACCCTAATTTGTAGCTTTCTTCTATATATTTATTCGGTCTCTGACAGTGGGTCTTCTTTTGCTCGTAAAACGTCGGCCTTCGCGCCTTCGCCACTTTCTTAGCCCTTCTAAATTGAACGCTGCGTTTTCGGCATGTCGAAGAAACAGACTCGAAATAAAAAGTGCGAGCATGGTGGCTAATTGGCGGACAATGCAGAAAAATGAGATATAATGAAAATAAACTGAAATATTGTTGGAGAAATAGTGAAACAGGGCCTTGTGAGGTCCTTTCCAATTTTCCTGAATAGCGCCACATTAAAACTAGGGAAAACTAGCCAGGATCCCATCCAAATTTTTTAAGTGATTTTTACAAATTTCAAAAGATTTTTAGGATTTTTCGTTAAATTTTAAGGGATTTCAATAGGTTTGTAAGAGTATTATGGGGTTTTAAGGAATTTTAAATGTTATCCTGGAATTCCAAGGAATTTTAAGATATCTTGAAAGATTTCTAAGAATTGCGAGGGATTTTATGCAATTTTATGAGATTTTCTGATCTTTAAAAGATTTTGTGAGAATTTTAAAGGATTTCATGGAATTTCATACAATTTCTAATAATTTTAACGGATTTTAATGATATAAAGGGATTTTAAATGTAAAATTTCAAGAATTTTCTGGAAATTTTAAGAGATTTTAAAGTTTTTTCAGAGAATTTTATAGAGATTTCAAAAGATTTTTACGATTTTTAAAAGATTTAGTAGAAATTCAAAGGATTTCAAAGGCTGTAGATTTTTTTAAGGGTTTTGAAGAAATTTTTCGACTTTTAAAAGATATTGTGGAATTTTTTTGAGATTTTTAATAATTTTAAAAGATTTCAAGAGATTTTTCTTATTTTTAAAAGATTGTGTAGGATTTTAAGGGATTTCAAAAGTTAAGGAATTTCAAGTGGTTTCTAGGAATTTTTAGAGTTATTCCTGAATTTTAACGTGGATTTCAAAAGATTTATGATTTTGAAAATTTGTGTGGAATTTTAAAGGATTTCATGGAATTTGATAAGATTTCGAATAATTTTAATGGATTTTAAAGTATATAAAAGGGATTTTAAATCTTGTCGTTGAATTTCAAAATTTTGAAACGTTTCTAATAGTTTTTAAGGATTTTAAGGGATTTTAAATGTTACCATGGAATTTCCAGAAATTTTAAAAGAGTTCAAGAGATTTTTCTGATTTTTAAAAGATTTTATGGAATTTTTAAGGGTTTCATAGAATTTGACGAGATCTCTAATACTTTTAATGGATTTTAAAAGATATGAAGGGATTTTAAAACTTCTCAGAGCATTTTTTTGAGGGATTTCAAAAGATTTTGTAGAATTTACAAAAATTTCGAAGGTTTTTGTAAAATTTTAAGGGACAAAGGCAAACAAATACACGTGCGATTATTAATTTTTTTTCTACAACTTTTTAAGTCGTAGATAGGATTTTTTAAGATAGAATATGCAAATGAAGAAATCAAACGTCATTTAAGCAGAATAAATATGAAATCAAGAGTCGTGATATACCTCCAGGGTCGTTAACATAACTCACGAGAATGGAGAACTTGTCTGATTCTTGGTGCCCATGACAACCCATTATCGCCAATTAATGTCATTTACAGATCAAAGGTCGTCTTTGTTACCTTCTGGGACGTAAGTCTCAAGTCTCAAAATGCTTAAACGAACTAATCCCTCTCCAGAAATAAGAATGTACGAATGATATCTTAAAAATGTAAAAAATCTTTAAAATGTAAAAAACAAAGTAAAGGCGCGAAGTTTTTCAATTTACATTTCGATTAGAGTTGCAATTAAAATTCCTTTCTCGACTCAATTGCACATAGAATCGCCGATAGAGCGAATGCCTGAATCTCGGTAAAAGTGGCGTAGATAATGTTGTTATACAATTACTCTGCTGAATGCTAGGATGTATAAAGACATAAGCATGGCGTCATGCGAGAATAGAATTCATTCATCATTATTCTTGCATAAGGTCCTTAGTCACTTTTTGCGGCCGATCGATTCCTTATGCTAATCACGACCGGTGCATTGACATCTTATTATAATGACACGAGAGAAAATCCACGAAATTTTTTGTCTGGCTGGAAACTAGTAATTTGAATAAAATGTAGACAAAATGTGCAATAAAAGAGAATAAAATAAAATAAATATATTATCTTATGCTTATGCTGATGCTTAAGTGTCAATGAAGCCCTCAGGCTAGAGAAATAAAGTAAGGATTATGAATAAGGATAAAATCACCCAGTAATTGTATAATTACTGGATGAACCGTGATATTATTTCCGTCCTGGACTAAATCGCGGTCATATCAATGGACATTCCTCCTCGAAGCGACAAGAACTTATGTGGGTTGTTATTGCTTGATATATAATGCTAGGTTTGATTTCTAGTTGCAGGTCGTGGCACTCACGTCTCGAGAGATCCATATCTATATTTATTGGAAAATGTCAATCCATATAAGATACAATTAGAATTAACGGTTGGAAAGAATCGTGAAGAGTAAAAGAAGGAAAGAAAGGATCCTTTGATTTAGATAATGAAACTCCCACGAGAAGTTAAATCTTCTAAGTCAAAGTTTTTCCCCTTCGGTAACACCAAGACTTACACGAGCTTCTCATGGTGTCAGGTTTATAATGGCAAAAACACCCACGCATTCTCCGCACCCACTATCACCTGTATATAGACAAACGCATTTGTACCTCGTTGTATTTGCAATTAATTTTAAAGACACTAGACGATACTAGGTTTAACCACTTGTGTAAAGTGTGTAAAAATATCTAAAAGCCAAGCTTGGAAAGATTTACTGCTTTTGATGCTAAGAAACGAAGTGTTTAATACATTTTTATTAGTAGTGGAATAAAATGTAAGGAACATTTTTACTTTACCCGTGCAGAAATTGCACCATTTGACACTATTTAAAATAGGGTTCTGACGAGGCCCTGGTCGGGATATCTATTTTCAATAAAAATACATTCTTATATAATTTGGTATAGTAATAATATCTCGTTAATACCAATTTTAGATTTGTATTCCTATCTTAAAATAATGTCAGGGTGGCCACAAGATTCAATTTTTTCATTTCCTTGACATTCCCCTGACTTTCAGACAAATTTCCCTAATAAAAAAGTATTTCAAAATGCAAACAAATTTTCAGTAAAAATACTAATGATTCTAAATACTAAAATTCCATGAAATCCTTTAGAATTTCACGAAATCTTTTAAGAATCATAAAAATCCCATGAAATCCTTTCAAATTTAATAATTTTAAAATTATTGAAAATCTCTTGGAATTATTCGAAACCAAAAGAATTTCAAAGAATACCTGGAAATTCTTTATAATCCTTCGAAATCCTTGGAATGTTTCTAAAATCTGTTAAATAAACTATAAAATCTATATTTTGTCAAATCTCTTGAAATCCCTTTAAATTCCCTCTGATTTGATCAGATCAGAACCAAAACTAGGGTAAACTAGCCAGAACCCCATCAGGACCCCATCAAAATTTCTGATTCATTTCCATTGGTTCTTTTCAAAATTATCTCTTTTGCATTGAGAAACTACTGGTATTACACTCGAACAAATTGCCCATTTTTTTAAAAAGAAACGTAATTTCTCAAGAAGGATGCGTGGGAAGATTTCCTTACTCACCCACTCGATAATAAAATACATGTAAGGTTAATTTAGCCACCGAGACGAAGTGCGAATTGACAATGTATTCCTTACGCAATTGCGTAAGGATCAACAATGTCTAAAGCTCTAAAGAATTCGAGTCCAAAGAAATCTTTTTACAACTATTTCATTTGTTTAATGGTAGGTATATATACCAATAAATAGTAATCAAAGAAATCAAAGATAATATTTTTACAATAATTTTTCAATTGAAAGATCTACTTGCAAGGAAAACCAACGTAATCCTCGCAGATATATTTTACACTGAAACAATTGCTGCGTGGGTAAGAATGAACGCAATTGATTGTTAGTGCAATCGACGCACTTGCGTTGACAAAAGATATTGCATTGAGCTTATAGTTTATCGTGTGTGGGTGATAATAACATTGTAAATGCAAGAAAAAATTACTGATCCTTATAGAAGGTATAATTTCTACACAGAAAATAAAATAAAATAAAATAAAAATAAAATAAAATAATAAAATAAAATACTAAGCAATTATTGAACGGCCAAACCCAGACGGAAGAGCCCCCAAAGATCTGGCGAAGTGCCGACGTTTAATTTGTTGGCGCCAGAAAGTTGTAAGTAAGCATTTGTCGTTCGTCAGTCACTCTGTCTTTCTCTATAATGCAATCTGAGGTCATCCTAGGAATCTCTGTTATGATCGAAATAATGTCGCGCAAAATAGATAACATTGTACTATTATTATCAAGATCTTATAGTCGCTCTCATTTTCAATAATATATACTCAAGTTCGATCTTTAAATACAATTTTCCTATAACTCTCTCTGCAGAAGCCGGTAATCCTAAATTAACACTATTAATACGTTTGGCACGTTCAGTAGATATGGGCAAGTTTAGTCAGCCAAGTGACAGGAAGCAACGCGGCAAGACTACTTGATTGTATTTGCGAAAAGCAAATGACTCCATTTTAAAATCATGCATTCTTTGGATTTCTACCACAACGTGTGAAAAGTTAAAGATTCCAAATTTGAAAAACATGAGAGTAGGTCCTTTCAGATTAAAATTGTTCTTTGGATTGCTTCCATCTCAAAATATTTCAAGGTTTCGTAACTAATCGTTTTAAGAATTTAAGACTTTAAAAATTTAAGACTTTCAGAATTTAAGACTTTAAGACTAAGAATTTAAAGACTTTCCTCCGCCATTCAGATCTTCACACGTTTTATATGTTTTTTGCCAAGATCATCTGCAGCTACTATTTTATTAAGCATAAGTAATTTCACGCGTCGCGTGAGAAGATTTATCGCCATCATAATACAACCCTGAACTCTTCAACGCGTAGTTTTTACATTAGCACGTCAAGTCCCAGATGGTATTTAGCACAATTGTCAATAAAGCAGCTGTGAATAATGTCCACACATGTCCATGAGCTTAAATTTGTATAAAGCCAAAAATTGCAATTATACGATCATTTTTGCTGTTGCAAGAGAAATGTTGAACAGCAACAATGTTGCAAGAGAAAGCAGATGTTGAAAAGCTTTCAATGTGGTATACCCAATAATTATCGCCACAAAGATAAGCTATTATTGACTTAAGGATCGTACCTCTTCCTTCATAAAAATGAAAGTCCCTCATTAAATTACAGAATGATCTTGTGTTCAAGCAGAACGAAAATGATGACTAAATACCAAAGCCAATAAATCTGTGAAAATGGAACAATTAATTACAACAGAAACAGAAACCTGTTATTAGATCTTCATCGTTAAATCTCAAACAAGGAAATATGTGTTTAACATTTTTTTACAACTGAGGATCTGTTCAATTACAACCGGTTGCGAAACATCTTTATAAATTAAATAAAATCCATCCATCAAAATTTTACGATCTTGAGCCAGTAAGAATCTCTTGCTAAATTTTCTATAAATTTCAAGCATTAATATATTGAAAAAGGTCCGTTTTAGAAAATTAAAATTTGATTTTGATAGCCGGCTTAATTGATTTTGAAATACTTTGTCGTAAAACTTGAAGATAATTCTAGAGATGGACTCGATGGTCTTCAAGCTCAGAGTAACCTTGTATACAATCTTGGTGTTTTAACAATATTTATTGCCGCTACAAAGCTTCCTTAAACACGCCCCTGATCGCTACTTCATCAAAGAATTATATACGCTTGATACTCGCGCACGAGCTGAATAATACTGCATTCGATTTCTACTGGATTTGTAACTTTCCTTTTTTCAATTTATTCAATCTGTCCCATGTCCAGAGATCTCTTCCTCTTTCAGTGATTTGTATTTTAGTTCCATGTCTTCAACAGGTAGAACATCTCTCACTTTTATCAGCTTTTTAAATCAGCAAATGAATTTGTTCATATGCATAAAATATTGTTTGCATATACTATTTTTTGCATATAATATTGTTTGCATAAAATATTGTTTGCAAAAACCTTTCCTACGCTTTTTGTTCCAATAAAGAAATTATTGTAAATACAACTATTTTTTTAGAGAGAATCTTTGTCAGCCCAATTATCACTGCCCCATAAATGCCTAATAATCCGATCTTAAAAAAGTGGTGTCACGAATTGTCTCGAATATCTCGCATACATTGTTGTTGCAAACCTGATTGGCTTTTGAATTACTTGAATTTTAATGAAGGAAAATAAACTAATGGCGAAAAATTCTGATAAATTCAGATTCATTAAGATTGACCGAATTTATTCAGATCTAAAGTTCGGATTAATTCTTATTAATTCGAATGGACCGACTCGTTTGAACCCCATTTTCTAAAAATAGGATCAAATGGGGCAATTTCTGCACATGTTTAATTAAAGAAACATATTTTGCGCAAAAATCTTCTTTTTATGGGATACAATCGAATTTCTCCTCAGACTTAATCTTTTTTTTGCAAAAAAGGAGAGACACTTATACACACAGACATAACGATTCCGTGGCGATGTCGACGCCCGCGGCATTCAATTGCACAATGACAGTCGTTTCATTCACAAAAGTACCAACAACGTGCAGACCCCGACTTGTTCAGTTTCTTTTCTTACTGGCGCGAGAACTGGTTTTCGCATCGAGCCCTCCATTGACTTTTAAATCGGATATTTTCAGTCAGTAGTATCTCGATAGCTAACACGTTGGGATTCTGCAGATGATTCGAGCAAAACGACATTTCAGAGGGAGAGAAAGAGGGATTGCTAATTTTCTTTCGCTTTTTCATTCCAAACACAAGACTCTGTAATACAAATACATTTAAAAAACTATCCAACACCGGTGTAGTTTTCTAATATAAATAAAACTATGTTTAATCTCATAATCGAAAAGAAACTGATGTAAAATCATATCCTGCATTCAAGTTCCACTGGATTAAAAGAAAACTTCACCTCTTGTCCAAGAATACGAAGAAAACGTTCTAGATCGGTATAATTTAATATTAACGAGAGAAACGGAAATCTCAGAAAAGCGTCAAGAAATTGAAATTGCTCTCGACTTGAACAAACTACATGAATCAAGTTGACCACTATACTAAACCACTTTTTCAACTGCGCTTCTATTCCATAACACATATACATAAAAATATATATAATATATTTATATATCGATTGAGAAAATAATGAAATAGTAAGATTTTCAATCTAGATGAAAATGTGCATTCAAATAAATATAAAATGGCGATAAAGCTGATAGGTGCAAATTTTACCTCCATGAGGCAAAATCGATCTGTACTAGAGCCGTATGGTGGTTGGGTAATGGGTAATGTTAATTAATTCGCTCCAAAGAATTACCAACAAGCATGACTTACCGATCGTTATCCACAGCACGACACGGGAAGTAAGAATCGTTAATCAATATTCTAGGAACCTCATGAACTAACCAAGGGATCTCACCATTTATAAAATAAACAATTTCTCCCGCTTTCTCACTCTCTCAGGACGTATTTCTAGTCATTCAAATAATTTTTTGATTTTTCCATGAGCATTTTTAGGGAAATACTTAAATTCCTAAAACTCCTTAAAATCCTCACAACCATTTGAAATCTCTTGAAATATTTAAAATCTAAATGCGGTCCTTTCCAATTTTCCAGATCAGGACCACACTATGGTAAAACTAGGAAAAACTGGTCAGCGCCCCATCAAAATTTTTGTATTACATATAAACCTAGTTATTACGAATAATACTTTCAAAATACACTCAAATCAAGTGTAATTCATGCTGTCACCATGCAATTTACATAATAGCCCAACAACATTAATTCCATTCAACGACAAATAATTAAATTTGCCTCTTATCTCTTATCTCGCTGAGTTATATTCGGACGAGTCGATAAATAATAATCACTTGTTATTTTATAGAACAGGATACTCTAAATTATTTGATTTTCGTTTTGGCTTTCTTCTGTCCATAGCAGCAGGTATTGAAAGTATATCTAAATGAAATAAAGTGTGCGAGATATCGACAGATATCCTTAGTTAGAAGGAGAACGATATCCTATCTCAAGACCCGGCAACTTTATAGATAATCAATTGGCTACTACTGCCAGTGAGTCACGGTTGAACAAGTTGATTCATATATTATACAACTTCGGCAAATCGTTCAGCTGTCAACGCTTGCGGTTTGCAGCTGCCAACGAGAGCTAATTGAAAATCGTCAAACCTTGATCGCTGATTGATTATTGAATCTGGTAAATGCAATAAAAGAGGTGTGCCTGATCCGAGAATGATCTTATAAAAGGGGCATCTATGCACTACATGCACTTATGATAAATTTTTCACCTGTGAGATGGAGCGGAACTAACAATAATGTGACAGACTCTTTTTACAAGCGTTGATAAATCGTCTTAGTGTCACATTAATCAATTACTTGTCTACTATTTAATCAGCTAATTATACAGTGTTCAGAGCGTTTCGCAGAAAATTCACCAGTGATTCATATAAATAGAAAATCATTTATGTCTTCAATTAAATGTTTCCAGAAGAATTTTCTACTTGGGTATAAAATTCACATTAATGTTCGAAAGAAAACTACATTCTTGTGAAATGAAATGCAAACTGTGTGAAAAGGAGCTACTGATATTAACATATAAATCGAAAAAGACTGAAAAAAGTTAAGAAGGAATTAAACATACAATTTGCATATTGATATGTCCTTAATAGCTGAAAATCCTGTCATATCATGCGAGTTTATGTTTGGGTAAATGTAAAAGAAAGCAGAAGTTATGTAAAATCTACCAATTTTATAAAAATTTTCTCATTTAGTGGAATATTTTGAATAATTATATATGTGCTAAGTTAAAGCACGTACGTTTTATGTCATAAGTATGAGAGGGCGTTGACACGAACTTGTAAACTAATAATTCTTGCTAAAGGTCTATTATTATTGAAAGCCTGGATGTAATGAAAGTGCATATTCGATAATCGTTCGATTCTATTTACTTATGAGACCCGTAATTACTTTGATATAAAGCTGACAATTTCATATTCAAATTACTATACATTGCACACAAATTACATATATTCTGATTCTCTTAGGGCAAGAGATGAAAGTAAAGAATAGAAAAAGGAAGAAGGAAAAAGGACTAAAGTCTTGAGAAGATTAGTCATACAATAGAGCTTTAAACTTCGGTCAAGCTGACAAATGATGCATAAAGTCTCACAAAGGTCTCATAACCATGATTTAGTGGTACTAAATCAGCTTTATGAGTTTGTTGACTCGAATTTTATAATATGAGAAATAAGATTCGGGATCTAAAACAATTCTCGTCTAGTAATATTAATAAGCGATCAAAAACGAGAAGATCTGTCAAACATGATAATTGTAAGGAATTTGAAAGGATTTTAAGAAATTGTACAAGATTTCAAAGATTTCCTAAAGAATTTCAAGAGAATTTAAATCGATATAAATAGATTTCAAGTGATTTTTAAAGAATTTCAAAGGAATTTAGGGGTGTTTAGAGAATTTAAAGTAATTTAAAGATTTTTTTTAATATTTCAAAATATTTTCAGTGATGTTGAAGAATTTTCAAGGATTTTAAAAGAATTCGAAAGAATTTAAGGATTTTCAAGAATTATCACGCGGAGAAAATTATTGTCTTAAAATTTCAGACAGTATTCACTGATTTTCGGACATAGAGAAAAGTATATATTTCAGTGAATTTCATTAGATATTAAAAAAAATATTAAAGTCTGGAATCAAAATATTCTGGAATCAAAATATCAACAATAAAAATTTTCCAAAGTTGCCAAAACTTAAAATTTGTATTTATTTACTAGCAAAAATTTGTCCGACTTAGCTCGGGATTTTAAGAGATTTCATAGAATTTAAAGGGATTTCAAGAGATTTCATAAGATTTGAAAAATTATAAAAGGATTTTACGAGATTTATAGTGATTTTAAAAAATTTAAAAATAAAAATACTAAAGGATAAAGGATAAGATAAAAATACTAAAGGATTTTAAAAAATGTCCAGAGATGCTATAAGAAATTTTGATTGATTTTGGGGATTCAAAGGGATTTTTAAAAGAGTTGAAAATAGTTATCAAAAGGATTTTTCAGAGAGTTCACAAGATTTAGAAAAAGGTTAAGTGAATTTGAAGGTTTTTGTAAAAATTTTAAGGGTTTTTCAAGACATTTTATAATGATTGTTAAAAGATGACTTTTCCTGAAATTTTAAGAGATTTTTTAAAGTTATATTGAAACTGTTTTCGAACTTTTTAAAAAAATTTTAAATAACTAGAAAATTTGGGTAAACCTCTTGAAATATTTTCGATTCTTTTCAAATCCTTAAAATATTGCAAATCCTCTAGAATCCCTACTAAATCCTTAAATCTTGTGGAATTCATTATAAGATTACTTAAAATTCGAAATCTATTCAAATTCCTTGTACTTCCTTAAAATAATTTTAAATGGCTTGAAATCTATTGAAAATCTTTTGAATTCTTTTGAAATTCTCTCTGAAATCAAATAAAATTTCTCAGAACTCTTTAACAATTTTTTTAAATCCTTCAAAGTCTTTTTATCACTTAAAATTCATAAAATTCTTTAGAACACTTTTTAAAATCCCACGAAATCCCTTAAAATAAAATAAAATAAAATAAAATGGTTTTGAGAACTTCTTTTTGACATTCTTAATCTAGTAATGTTAAAAAAAAAATAAAATAAAAAAAATTCGTCAGACTAGACGTCTGAAACTTCAACCCAATACTCAACATTTCTTCTCACGAGCAATTCCGTTTCATGAGAGTTGCCTGAAGACAACAAATCATAGCCAAGTGTCATTTCCTAGACAGTTATCACGATGACAGTGTCTTTCGGCGATTCGCAGCATTGCAATGCAAAACACCTGGAAGACTGCCAGATCGTGATAATGTCCATGTAATGCCGTCGCTTCAAAGGGCGTAAAGATACGATTGATATCGCGATAGTATAAGTCGGAACGCCCACTAATAATTACATGCAAATCGGCATGCTGCTTATGTACGCACGAGCCTGTGAAACTCGCTATCTTGCCTCAATATAATGTCCGCAAGGCGGGACGAAATTATGCTCGAAAGGACGTAATTAAGACAACCGGAAGGCAGTTGACAATTTTCTCAATCGCCCTGGGAGGTCTGCTAATAAAAGTCCGTTTTCTCCAACTATTCAAGTTTTATAATCTTATTAATATTCTTAAATTAATTTTCAACATTATATCCAGTTAGCGACTTTGACTTTAATATCAACGTTCTAAGTTACTATTATTATTATTACGCGGGTATAAATTTATGATACACCTCACAAATAGATTTCAAATCAGGTTGTGCAAAGAATATAATTGCGGCTATAAATATTTGACGTAAAATATGAATGACGCTATAAATAAGAGTGTATTAAATTGTATAATATTTGTATATTAAACTTGTGTTGCGAAACACTGTCATTGTAATACAAATTCAAGGAAAATGTGGCAAGAGGTTTTGGAAAATGAGAGTGAACAATTTTAATTCACCACATTCAGTTAAATATCATTTCCTTAATTAAATTAATGTGTTTATACAATGTCTTGACGTACACCCAGAAAAAAAGTTTGTTTGAATCAAATAAACGTATATTTGATATACAGCCAAATAAAAAATATCTTTGAATTAAATAAAATTTATTTGATTAAAAGAAATTTTTTTTTTTTAATTAAATAAAAAATATCTTTGAGTCAAATAAATTTTATTTAATTCAAATATATTTTTTATTTGGCTGTATATCAAATATATGTTTATTTGATTTAAAAAATTTTTTCTCTGGGTGTACATTATACAATGTACATACAAAAACCGTTTCTTGGAAGAATAAGTTAACTGTTAAGAAGTTAACTGGCCAAAGGAATGTAAATTGTCTAAATGACAAAATGTCACTCGGACACTGAATTTGCAATTTATTCAGTTCCTTGAGCGCAATATTCTCTGGCAGTGTGCAAC
The DNA here is from genome assembly GCA_904066005.1 of Synergus itoensis. Classification (NCBI taxonomy): domain Eukaryota; kingdom Metazoa; phylum Arthropoda; class Insecta; order Hymenoptera; family Cynipidae; genus Synergus; species Synergus itoensis. The sequence continues at coordinate 217,629 of CAJFCP010000716.1, read as the reverse complement.
TCAGAAAATTTGAGGAACGCCTAGCATCAGCAGATATAAAGTGGAATTTATTTTTGGCCGACATTTTCAATGAGGTAAATATGAATTCGAAAATTAGAGGAGACTTTGATGATTACGATTTTTGAAATAATTAAATTTAAATTTCAGTGATGTTCTTCAGTTCTTTCTCTAATGAATAATAAATTCCCTTTTGTTGCTGTTATATAGAGATTATAACAAGGTGCTTGAATAACAATGGAAAAAAAGAGTGTGGGGGTCGATATTCTCTCGCGATGACAAAGCGACTTATCTTTTAATTACAACTGAGAAAGGAAATTAATTATCTGCCCTTCTATAAAAACCTCTTTAGATTTTGATTGATGAGAATCTTCAATACTTCAGACATGATCATATACACGGTGTCCCATTTTAATCTATCACCCCAAATATCTTCCAA
>CAJFCP010000716.1:134248-207193 GCA_904066005.1 Synergus itoensis | reverse complement strand
TTGGAAGATATTTGGGGTGATAGATTAAAATGGGACACCGTGTATATAGTATCAGTTTATCGAGAAATCTCCAAACCCTTTTGCACCTTTCGGATGTAATTAATTTTTACATTAAAAGAAAAGAAAGAAGATTAAAATTTTACAGAATTAGAAAATTTACTATTGCTGAATTTTTATAAATCATTATTTTCGTATTGGAAAGATATAAAAATACAGGAGAAATACAATCTGTTGCGCGATTGATGATACGTTACATTTGATGCAAGATTACACTTTGTTTAGTCTGAATGTAATAATGTATGTCTACTACAACGGTGAAGATAGTTCACTTATAGCTAGAGCCTCGGCTTCTGCAAGATTTGATAACAAAGCTCAATAAACATTTGAAGAGAAGAATCTTGAAAAAAAAGTTCTTAAGATGCATTCCACGTCTCGGTTTATTTATAGTCTGCATCAGAATGCCGATTCAGTTTGCTTAGTTAAAAAGATCATCATTTATGCAGTCCAAGAAAAATAAATTGCGAAAACAAAAATGTTCGGCAGTTAGAAATTGTCATAACATTCAAAGTTTAAACATTCAATTTTAAGTTTAAGCATTCAACTTTAAAGTAAAATCAATTTAAAGTGAGCACCAATTACCTAATAATTCTTGGTTACATTATTTTTAAAATTATATATAAAAAGAGCATTTTTTATATAAATAAAAGAGCAGTGTTTCTGAGATAGAATCAATGTTGATCGAGGAAGACTTCGAAGCTTAACATATGGATAGAACTATATACAAAGATTTCTAGTAGAGAGATTTTATCGCCAATCGGCACCATGCCAAAAGATAACTGTTGACCAGTTCAATTAATGAGGGTAGAAATTCATGAGAAAGAAGTAAATCGTCCTTTGGATGTAGATAAACATTTAAACGTATTTTATATACATTTATTGGATTCGAATAATTTGCTCCTTTACGCGGTTTAGTCATTTCTGTTATTTTTATAACTCTCATTAAATTCCTTAAAATCGCTTAAAATATTTTAAAGATCCTTTAAAATTTTTTAATATCATTTAAAATCCCTTAAAAAATAAAAAACAACAAAAATTTTGTAATTACTTTAAAATTTTGAAACTCCCCTACTCTCTAAATCTGAACCAGCGAAAACCCTACCAAAGCAGTGAAATTCGCTGATGCAGTGAATTTCACGCCCTCTATGAGAGTAATTCCGCTGATTCATCAGCGAATTTCACTGATTTGGTATGGTTTTCGCTGATTCAGATTTAAAGAGTAAATTCCTTTCAAATTCTTTACAAATTCTTTAAAATCACTTGAAATCTATTTAAATCGATTTAAATTCTCTTGAAATCCTTTGGGAAATCTTGATATCTTAAAAGTCTTCTACAATTTCTTAAAATCCTTTAAAAATCCTTAAAAACACTTGAAATTTCTTGAAATCCCCTTAAATTCCTTAACATCACTTTAAATCTTTTGAATATCCTCGAAAATTCTTTAAAATTATTTAAAATCCCTTGAAACACTTAAAATTGTTAAATTACTCTAAAATCTAAATAATGAATCTAGAATAGTCTATTAATCTGGATCCTTTCCAGTTCTCCAGATCAGGAGTATCAAAACCACATCAGAACTAGGGAAAACTGGCTAGGACCTCATCAAAATTTCTGCACGGGATAATTTGAATAATTATAACACAAAATTTAACTGTTTTCGGCATCTACTTTGCTTGCGATTCATTTGAATGAGTCTATAATACACAAGCAACATTCACTTGCCTATAATTGAGTCCTAAAGAATAGATAAAGTTCTAATCGCAAGAACGTATCAAATATCAGTAAAGTACGTACGTGCACGTAATGCAGTACCATCTATAAAAAGGATAATAATTCTTTTGGCGAAGGTATCATGATTTCCCATCGCAAGAGTGAGAGGCTTATTTCAATGGACAAAGGAAACAATCCGTTACTGATGTTTCTTTGGTCTGAACACAGAAGTAAATTAAATCCTGGGGAGCACTAATTATTTTTTACGATGTCTTACATGCAAACTTGTACAAATGTAGCGCATCATAGTATGAGTGAAATAATCCTCCTTCATTAAATCTGCCTTAAGAATCAGCCGATTACGCGCGTCATATATTTTCCAACCGTCAGGACTTCATTCATAAAACCGTTACACAAACATTTTAGTGGGAACTTATTTAAAGAGAACTTATTTGAAGTGATTATAAAAATTGTGAAAGGACATGCGCTCTCATTTCTATAAACTTGAATCAGTAAATTCACTTGAATCAGTGAATTTACTGACAACCCACTGATTCAATTTTAGAGAGATGCATTTTCGGCGATGCACGTGCACTCGATCGTGGGCGTGCAGTTAATTTCCGAATGAAAGCTCCAGGCATAATATGTACAACGAATGCTAATGAGGCGTCTACTCTTTCACGGATGATCTGGCAAAAGAGAATCGCCAAATTAAATCACCGAATTCGCCACGCATTTTTAAAACTTTGAGTACCGCTCATGATACTTCCTGAAGACCGAAGTACTCTGAAAAAAATGATCTCCCGTGGTCCATAAATGCGCGATTCTGAATTTATTTATTGATCCAGCAGCGGGAGATAAATGTTGTCTTTCTTCGCGTCATTCTAATTATGCTAATGAATCTCTTACGCCATTTAGTTCATATTTTATTCATATAGATCCTTTTAGATAAAAGTCATTCAAGCTCTATATGTACAAACACACATATATATATATATATAGCTATATATTTGTTATAGGATATATGCTCAATTTAAAGAAATTCTTATGGAAATGTCTGCATGCATATACTATATTTGAAGCATACTGCATGTGCAGTATAACATATGTAAAATATCACGTAACTGATTTCTTCGGACGTTAATATTCTCTATCTTATATAATGAATGAAAATACACCCGAATGAAAAACATTAATGAACCATAAACTCTGCAGAGACGAATACCCGCTTTGCTGGTAATTGCACGTTACTATTGCAATGCAATTGCACTTGTAGCTAATTATCAAATTGTAGTAGATACTATCACTTTCCTGACAGGAACTATATAAGTTCCTATGGAACATACGCCATGAAAATTCCTCATGGGAGATTCTGCCTCATGGGATATTCTGTCTCATCGAGTAGATGCCAGTAAATGTGGTTACGATCATTGCAAGTTGCAAACCATAGAATGTACCTCCAAAGCCATAACGCCACCAGCGACAGCTTCATGTTCATATTGTAGGCATATACGTGCACTCACACAGACCCACATTATAACTTTTCTACAATCTTGCACCTCATCTATGTTTCCTAAGTTCATTAATTCAAATAAATTACATACTTTATAAGACTAATAATTTAAAACTAACTAGCAAACCAACGCGCACGATTATTTGTTTTACATCTTATAACTTCAAGTCACTCAAAGGCCTCTCTTAACTAAACCGCCTCTCTTAACTAAACCAACTCTCTTAATCTAAACCAGCGTAAAAAAGTACAACTAGAAAGTAATTAAGAATCTCGTATAGAATTGTTTCAAGCCGAAAATAAAAGAAACACACGTCTTTTATTTAATCAAATATTCGTGCATTTAAATTATACCTTACCCATCCCACTTGATGCCTCATTCAAATTGGCCCCACCCCATATTGCCACACACTAATTGTGCCCCCGAGCTCACACTCTCTTTGTAATACTTTTTCAATAATTACCAATCAAGATTCGATTTTGACCTTCAATTAAAATTAATAAGTCCCTTCTCGTAAAAAAATTCGTTTTTTTCCTCTTGATTAAAATCATACTATATGCTACCACAAGTTCCCGACACGATTTTTTGTTTTTTTAACTTCCGTGACCGAAACGTGTAATGTTCTCTGTCGCTTCTTGATGCAAAGAGGCCACCATGTAAGTGTGAAAGAGCTACTCGAAGATTTAAAGTCTAAAAGATATTACGACCAAGCCATTCGTCGAGGATGATCGCGAATCTCAATCTGACATTGCAGGGACCTCACTTGAAAGAACACCATCGAGGATGCAGTTCTCGAGTTACAAAGAGAGCAAAAGGACTTATTGTGCTTTGTCAGCAAAGAGAACCAAAGAACAAGAGAGGAAAAGAGATAGAAAGGTGTTCATTCGTTCTCGAGATCGTGCGATCTATGATACATACATACAAAATTACGAGTGCGTCTGTATGTTTGAATTCTTTTACCTATGTACCAACATACGAGTGGAAAAGTAATCGACTTGATACTATAAACTCGTAAACATGTGTTCTGATATCCTATGAAACGATAATTCTATAGATTCAGAAGATTTCCAATCGTTTTATAATTTTTGAAATCTTATGAAGTCTCTTGAAATCCCTTGAAATTCTATGAAATCTCTTAAAATCTCGATTTTGGAAATTTTGGAAAATTTTTGTTGTTGATATTTTTACTCCAATAAATCAAAAAAGGAAAATCCCTTAAAACTACTTGTTACGATATAATTACTACCTCTTTTCTATAATACGATTTTTTTCAGAAAATTGACTAGTTAAGTAATCAAATATTGCAAATAATGAATCCAGAATAGTTTTTTAACCTGAATAAGAGCGTGACGCGCTTCGTGAGGTCTTTTTCAGTTTTCCTGATCAGGACCACATTAAAACTAGGGAAAACTGGAAAGGACCCCATCAGGACCCCATTCAAATTTCTGCAATCATTTTTACGTCTTACGTGAAGCAATCTTAAAAAACATGCACAGGTGTCCCCAAGAGTGTGTGGGTTGACACCTACGATTTGCAGAAAACACGTGGTCGAAGTATTCACGTGTCGAATTAGCAAAAGTGATCGATGGACTGCAGAATCATAAATTAAAAATGATAGATCTTCTTTTGTTACAATGTTCTTTTCGTGAGAAAAGAAAGCTTATAAAAATATCCGACAATAAGCAATACTGGGACAAATTTTTATTCACTCGCCCACACATTTACTAAGTGCTACCGAGTTTAGCCATAAAATCCCATAAATCTACATTCAATATATCTAGATATATATTATACCCCTGGAAACACAATTCCTAACGTTTCGTTCCGCCACATTGTTATAGATTTATGCATCATGCAATGATCAAGAGGCTCGTCCCACTTGTGAGATATATGGTGCACGTACATACGTAAATGAACAGGTCTTGCAAGCGAACATTGAACGTAACTTACATATACGTGAGAAAGGCTCCAGCAACAATAAAATGTTGTTCTGATTCAACCTACAACAATATTGGTTCAGAAAGCAAATATGACTTATGGATTTCTATTATTATTAACCGATCTATAAAGAATTCACGCCCTTCTTTCAACACTTGCTTTTTATACGCACAGCGATGAATAATGACATTTTTATGCATATTTGTACACTCTGATTTTCATAAACATTAAACTCAATTCCATATTGTATTGCCAAAGAATACGTTAACAATCTAGGAATTAACAATCTAAAAAGATTGTTATTTAAAGAAAAAAATAGAAAGTTGATGTTACTTTAACTGCTCATGGCTTTGCCATGTCGATTGTCAAGAACTCAATACTTGCGTCTTACTAATGCCTGCGCTTTGAAGTTCAAACACTGGAACGAACGACTGCTTATACAATATCAAGTATTTATAATGTTCGTGTATCTGAATGTGTATCGCAAACGGTCCTAGAATCGTACATTTTTTATTAGAGTAACATTTTCATTACAGAACAAAAAGCATGACGTGACATTTATAACTCAAGAACGCCTGCAATGTAATGCTATATATTGATAATAATTTATACCTCGGTTTATTTATTATTCGCAGAACCCTGGCAAAATTTTCGAATTGAAATTTCTTCCAAACAAATTTGTTTCCGAATTTAACAGTTTCATTCCAATCTAATCCGAAGAAAGTTTTCATTGCGAATTAATCCCATATTCAAAATAAAGCCGAAGTTTTAATCCGAATAAATCCGATCAATCCTAATCCGAATTAATTTGAAGTTTCAATCCGAATGATTCCGGTCAATTCGAACTTTTACATATTTTTAATGAATTCGGTCAATCCGAATTTTAAAGCCGAATGAATCCGAAAGAATCCTGTCGATTCGAATCAATCCGAATTATTCAGAAAAATTCGGATAAGTTCCGATTCATTTGAATTGAAATTTATTCTGAACAAATCTGAAATTTTCTGAATCAATCCGAACTTTTAATCCGAGTGAATCCGGGCAATCCGACCTAATCAGAATTAGTCCAAACTTTCAATCTGAATGATTCCGGTCAATCCGAATAAATCCGGTCTATCCGAATCAAATTCAAATGATTCCGAAATATTCTAATAAATTCAGATTCATTTAGATTGACCGGATTTATTCAGATAGAAAGTTCGGATTAATTATAATTAATTCGGATTGACCGGATTCATTCGAATTGATTTTAAATGGGCCAATTTATTTAATAATATTTTCTAGGTATCAAAATGTTTTTTATTCAAATTTTAATTTTTTTCTTTTTTGTTTCAGACTACCAATCTCGAGGGAGGCAGTGTCGTAGAAAAACTGACTTTTTATAATCACACCGAGTGTGAATGTCGCGACAGAAATGAATTTGACACAAAAAGTGAGAAACCGTCGGAAACGAGGGTCACAAGGCAACATCCCCCATTTTTTCCACCTCAAAATCTTCGGAGGCCACCACAAAGAAAACCGTAAATTTTTTTATTTTAAACCAAAAAGATCTTCCCTTCCAAACGAAATTAAATTTTTATAGATGAAAAATATTAATTTTTCACATAATTTTACCAAAATAGAAAATTTCCGAAAGAAAATATAATAGTAATACAGAAATTTAAAATTCTCGAAGTAAAATGTTCCCAAAATTGAAAATAACCGAAATTGAAATTCAAAATTTTTCTTTCAAATTTGGAACAAAAGATTTGCAAAGAAATTTTAAACAAAAATTTCGAATTTCTATTGTCGGGTAATTTAAATTTCGGGAATTTTAAATTTCCCAATGATTAATTATTAATAAAAAGATTAATTAATTTAATAAAATATTAAATAATAAATAATATTAATTAATAAAGTATTAATGAGTAATTCTTTTTTTTAAGATGTCGGTGTCCTTCTGAATTCTCACCAAGACTTACTCCAGGCGGCGAGTGTCAATGCAAGTGTTTTGAGAACGATCAAAACTGCATTCGAACCAGGCGTGGAAAAGTGTACTTCTCAATTGCAGACCGATTGTAAGTATATTATTAAAATTTAAGTATTTTCAATACACCCAGAAAAAACTTTTGTTGAATTAAGGGTGTTGGAGCCAAGTTCTTGTTTAAAAATTCGATTTCTTCATTTTACTCAACAAATATTAAATTTGGAATTTTTTCCCTCGGTAGAATTAATCCGATTTTAACTAGAATTATGCGTACAGAGCGCAAAAATATCTAGTCTAAATATTTTTTAAGTAAAATGAAAATATTGAATTTTGAAGTCAGATTCTTCGTTTTATGCAAAAAGTATCAAACCTAAATATTTATTCGCTCTGTACACAGTCTTATAGTTGAAAAAAGATGAGTGCTACAGAGCGAAAAAATATTTATCTAAAATTTTCGTTGAGTAAAATGGAAAATGGAATTTTGAGCTTAACGGGTTCAACGCCCTTAAAGAAATTTTCTTTGAATCAAGTAAACTTCGTTTAAATAAAGAAAAATTAGTTCAAAAAAAAGAAAGTTTTCTTTAACATAAAGAAACTTTTAATTTGAATTATTCGAATAAAAATTTTGATTTAAACCAAGTTTTTTTCTGAGTGTAGACGAGGATTTTTCTCAATAAACAATAAAAATATTATCTATTTGCAGATGTATTCAAAACGGAGACTGCAGTACGCCTTTGTGTGAATTCGGAGATTATATGAGACGTCAAGGAAAATGTCCAAGAAAACAGGATCAATATAATACGTTTTCTAATTACCAGACGAGTCTAAATCACGGATTCAGAAGCTAGAAAGGATTGACCATTGTCTGCAAAGACAAGAGAAGAAGATGATCGCTAAGGTCGCGCAATTGCGCAAATCGCTGGTGCCATTTTTTCATGTGCCTTTTGTCTGCAGAGACTACTATGTATATTAAATATGATCTGTAATCGAAACCTCACGATATTTTTGTACGATTTGTGAGCACGAATTGTTAATTCGGTTGCAGTAATGTCATAACGAAAGTGGCCTGGATGCCACTGCTATAATAATTATTAATATCGAAACTGTCTTACTTCCACAAAATGTATAGAAACTTCGTATTTAAGGGTGTTGGAGTAGTTCCAACCTAAAAACTCGATTTCTTCATTTTACTCAACAAATATTAAATTTAGAATTTTTTCCCTCGGTAGCATTAATCAATTTTGAACTAGAATTATGCATACAGAGCGAGAAAATATCTAATTCAAATATTTTTTAAGTAAAATGAAAACTTTGAAGTTAGATTTTTAATTCTACGTTTTATGCAAAAAGTATCGAAACTAAATATTTTTTCGCTCTGTACGCAGTCTTATAGTTGAAAAAAGATTAGTGCTATAGAGCGAAAAAATATTTATCTATAATTTTCGTTGAGTAAAATGGAGAATGGAATTTTGAGCTTAACGGGTCCAGCGCCCTTAATCAAACTCAACTAAAATTTATCAAACTTGTCTCTACGTATTTTCTAGAAAGCAGGCTTATGTTTTCCTTATCTGAAGAAATTTTCTGTTTATTAGATTTGAGATATAAAAATGTTGACTGGACGTAATTAATACAGTAAATGAAGATTATACTTGTAAAGAAGAATTTTTTGTACCGATAATTATAACATTAAAATTTTAGAAATTGCAGGAAAGCTCTTCAGAAAGTACAATTTACAACTAATGCTTTTGGCGAAAACTGTGGGAAATTCCGCTTCAGCATTATATCAAGCATATTCATTTATAGATATGTATTTACTGATTAAGAAATGTTATAGATACGGTGATACTATACGCAAATGTCAAATTTAGAAATATTCATACTGGGAAACTTTTTACTTTGGTGCTACTTTATATTATTATATTAATAATAATGATAAAATCCTCCTATATAAAGAATATAAAACTGAAATTCCAACATTCGCTCATAAGTATGATTTTTAATTGTATATAATACGTGTTTGTCAATGGTATTATTCTCATGAAATAATTCAGTTTAATTAGTCCAGCAGAAATACAAAAAACCCAGTTTGGATTATTAAAAAATTGCAACACAAGCATTAGAATTCATAAAAGGAAATATAAATAAATATTCTTCGAAATATTTTTTTGAAAATTACTTTTGGAAAACGTATTTCTTTTTTTTTTTAAAAAGGTACGACTTAATAAGCAATGCATTATTTATAAAAAATATTAGTGTATGAAATTTTTACAATATTTATGATCGTTATTATAAGATCAAATCAATTATTATTACATATCTTTCTTTTTTAGAAAAGAATAAGGTATATCATTGATTGTTGTGTCGTCTATATTTGCAAGGAACTACAATGCATATTCGTGAAAGTTATTGAACTTTATGGAAAGTATATTCCTTCCTGTATTAAGTGTAATTGCATTCGAAATTAAAACTCGAAATTTCGTTGAGCAGAAAATTAATCTTTTCAACAAATTATAATTATTATGGTATATCTAAACTCACTTTTCGATAAGATGCGTGTATGTGATTTGTATAAAAAGTAACAAATGACAAAATAAAGATTTGTTTTGGACAAAATAAAAGCTTTACTTATGGAAACCCTTTTCACTTATTTAGGGAGGACGAAAGCAACTGAAGAGACTAAGTTCTAATCTAAAGTTCAAGTTCTAATCTAAAGTTCAAGTTCTAATCTAAAAATTCGATTTCTTCATTTTACTCAACAAATAATAAATTTGGAATTTTTTCCCTCTGTAGAATTAATCTTAACAATTAGGTCCAACACACTTAATATGTGCAGATATATACTGAACAATCTACTTTTGTAGTTCTGTAAAATTATAAATAATATAGAAAATAAGATATTATCTTCATTTCTATATTATTTATAATTTATTATTTATAGTTTAAGTTCATATATTTCTAATGCAAGTTATTTATAAATTTCTTTATCGCTTACTTTTTATCTTTTACACCTTTTACACCTTTGCTTTGTAAATGGCAGATGTGACTTGAGCCATACATATTTCGTCAACTTTATAGTTTATATAAATAAATAAATAAAACACTGACAACACGAAGTATCAATATTACAATTTTCAAGTAAATTCACTACACACGACACTCCCAATAGTAACGACACGAATATTAACAAGTACCCGAATTAACTAAATTCCGTTTTCAAGTTGAGCCAAACATATTTCGCCAACTTTATAGTTTATGTAAATAAATAAATAAAACTCTGATAACACGAATTAACAATATTACAATTTTCAAGTAAATTCACTACACTCGACACTCTCTAAATAATAACGACCCAAACATCAACAAGTACCGGAATTAACTAAATTCCCTTCTCAATATTAACCTGCATCTCCTTCAAATTTCACTTAATACCACTGCGCATGCGTTGCGCACGGAATCCGATTGGTTGCTATTCGCGCGAAATTTGAAATGCTAAAAAATATTATGTATTTCAAATTACGCGCGAAAAGCAACCAATAGGATGTCGAGCGCGACACATGCGCAGTAGAGTTCGGGGCCCGCGTTGGCAACACTGGAAAAATGTATTTACATCTTTGACAGTACAAAGCCTACAAAAATTTTTCTATGTAATTTTACCAATAAAACTGTGAAATTTTTTGCAGTGTATGTTTGAGAACGTCCAGTAGTGTAGTTTTATGAAATCGGCTGACGTTAGCGAAGGTTTATAATAAATCCAGAATGGAGAAAACAAGGAGTTTAAATACCAGTATCTTTAGTGAAGAAAAATGTAACATACTGAATCAGGTTTGAAATTGCATTGTTGTACAGAAAATGTAAAGAATTTGTCATATTAAGCTTATAAAACTAAATTAGTTTAATTTTCAGTTGCTACATGCATGTGCTGATGAAATATGTGGATATCCAAGTCCGAGTTATCAACAATTCAATAATAGTATGGAATGGAGTAAAGAGGAATATGATACTGCATATTGTTTAATTTCTTCTATTTTACAAAATCCTGTTTGCTTGTATTTGGACGAAGAAAGGGTATATTTTTATCTGACAATTATTAGAGATCCGTGACTATTCTTAGCAAAAGTGCAGTTTAAATGGTTCAAATAGCCAGATTTTTGTGTTCTCATTGGACAGAGTTATATGTTATAATTTAACCCTCATTAGTCCCTCATTTCGCCACCTTAATCAGACACTTATCAAGTATTGGAATAGAATAATTGTGCGGTAATATTGAAAATTAGACACTAATAAGGACTGATGAGGGTTAAAGTAGTCCTAAATTATAATCTATTATACTGTTAAAGGCGTTGGACCCAAGAGTTAAGTTCAAAATTCCATTCTCCATTTTACTCAACAAAAATTATAGATAAATATTTTTTAGTTCTGTAGCGCTAATCTTTTTTCAAATATAAGACTGCATACTGAGCGAAAAAATATTTAATTTCGATACTTTTTGCATAAAACGAAGAATTCAAAATCTAACTTCAAAATTGGATATTTTCATTTTACTTAAAAAATATTTGAACTAGATATTTTCTCGCTATGCACGCATAATCCTAGTTAAAATGTGATTAATTCTACCGAGGGAAAAAATTCCAAATTTAATATTTGTTGAGTAAAATGAAGAAATCGAATTTTTAGATTTGAACTTGGCTCCAACACCTTTAATCAAAGTTAATGGACTCTGCAATCTATATTATATCCATCTATATTTCTATTAAAGTCCTTTGTGTTACCTTTTATTTTGTTTTGATAATTTCAGATGCCGCTGGAATATCATGCACTTCCGGAGCAGGTACAACAAAGAATTTTCACCTGCTTGAAAGTTCGAAGAAAACATCTTACTGAAGCTTTGTTAAAAAAACATTCCAAGACTATAAGGCCAACTTTACGTGACTTTGATTGGAGATTAAAGGTAACACAAGTCATTACGAATTACGAATTAAGATTTCCAATTATAATGAATCATTATTATATTATAATTATTTGTCTTAAATTTTAATTTCCAGCTAGTAATGGGATCCAGCAAGATTGCATCGTTGCGAGAACCTCTCTTACAACTAGACTTAATGGTAGAAGAAAAAGAAAACGAAAGACTGTTAGGTATTGAGTTAAATAAAGACGAGTTAGATATGGTAATCAATGCTTTAGAATCAGCAATACAGTAGAAGCAATTTTACAAAAAGGTAAAGATCTTTTACATACTTTAGATGTTTAATGCAATTCATAAGCATTTTATATAAACATGTTATACCTAAGTAATTATTAAAGTTACAGAAAATAATTATAAGTATTTATAAGAGAGACATATTGCAAATAAAATAATTTGAAAATAATTGAAATTTATTTTACCCTGATTATCCTACAGTTGCAGATGAGGGTGAATGAAAAAGAAAGAGAAATTCGTACACTTGTTTCACAGTTTATTATAGGTTATAGATAAATGTAGAATAGTTTAATTACTATTACAACTGTTGATGAAAGATACTGAAGACTATATTTCTGTATATGAAACATTTCCAATCAGTACGCTCAGTCGTAAACGACGTGAATTGAGATGGATAAACCATGGAGCGATCTGTTGGAAAACATTTCAAGGATGACGATCGGTAGCGGTAGGTGCACAAATCGGTCGGGTCCGAGAATCGAAACGTTGAGTCCGCTTTCGTCGTTGAATCTTTTCCTCGAGAAAACGGCGAATTTTTCGTTGTAAATATATCATTTCACGGACAGTTACTGAAATTAATTAAATTCCATACGAATAAGGTGTACTATACAACTTTTTAATTTTATTATTTCTTTCTCCTTACTCATTAATATATATCGTATAAAATCAATGTCGGTCATAGGCATGGTGACCTTGCGCTCGTCTAACACTTAGAAATATTCAGATCCGGGGCATATACATATGCTTTCCTCATTAAGTTTTATAATCTACGCCTACGACCTTAATAAAATGAAATCTTCGTAAAGGTTTTACTTTATTTTACTTCTGGAGATCCGTATAAACGTAGAAAACGTTGTATGAAAAGTTGAAAAAGGTACCGTTCCAGGTGGTAGTTGTGCGGGCTTCGTTTAATCGTAATTAGGCGATATTTAATGATTATCATAAAATTACGCGATAGTTCGTCGTAAGCGATTCTCGTATGGAGAAGTAGCATTTCGAACAAACGCCGAATTTACACAAATGCGTCCTCTATGTCTAGATTATATATCACTTGCTCGACTTACTGTATATTTTATTTTTTGTGTCTTCAGTGGTAAGTGTACGGGGCTGTTGTTTGTGTTTTTGTGTGTGCTCAAATGTACGGCTAGATTCGTCCAATAGATTTAAGAGTGTGGTGGTTGTGTGTGCGGTTTCTCGTTACGACGTAAAATCTTTCCATTGTACAAATACAAAAAGAAGACAAGGATCGCAAAAGGAAACACGAACAAAATAATTGTATCGTACGTCTTTAAAATCGCGATGTGAATGCGTACTCGATGCGTTAATGATTCGCTCTTTTGTATCCATTCACTCTCTCTCTCGTCGCTCGCGCGTTCTCTCTTATACACATTCGAATTCGGTCCATCCGCTCTTTCTCTATACCTCTTTTGATATCTCTTTCACACTCAGATCTGCTTCGATTTTCTCTCTGCTTTTCTGTTTCTCATCACATTTTTCCATCTCTCTTTCTTTCTCTCAGACACACCAATGACCGTAATCTTCTTTCTTCTCTGCATCTCGCTTCCAGCCATATTATCTTTCTCTGTGTAAAACAGTAATGTAGTAACGGGAGGGTGCTATACCCTTTGAGTATTTCCCGTGGAGTGGACGATGAGCTGGATACATTTCGATCATCTCGCGCTCCAAATAATCATCGCTCTTGTCGCTCGCCCGCCACGTAATGGTCTTTCGTTTAAATCTTAGCTTAATAACAATTAATGACACTTGTAAAATTTCTACACTGCAGGACAATTACAGTAACCCCCTGCACTGGGCACGGCCCAGTAAAAAACTAACTCTTAATCGTCGCTTCCCTCACGAAATAACGAATCACCACTCGAGCGACCGCGCGAACGACTATCTGTTGAACCGATCGTCGGTTTTTATATAACGCAACCGTTGCTGTTGCAGCTCCTTGCATCAGTTCCATTCGCTGTCAAATGCCATATAACAATTAATAGGCCTACTATTAAAGTCTGTGTGCTCTCGCGTGGTGTCGCGGTTTTTGTTGTCGCTTCTTTTTTGCTGCTTGTAACGAAAGAACGTCATTTTTCGGTTTAGTTGCAGGAATGGTCCAAATATACATATCTATATAATATACTTTTTTGGTTTTAAGGAGAGAGAAAAAAACTTTCTTCTTCCCAAAATACAATTCGGTTAGGGACGCTTATTCATTCATATGATTTTGGTGGTTCGAGTCGACAACGATTTCCTGAAACAACAAAATTCAAAATTAATCATTTATTCAGTTTTTAAATGAAAAGTAATGAAAACGGTTTATTACACTTTTCTGAAAGTTTATACATATTTAAAAGATGCTTACGTTAGAGTTTTCAATTGCTTCTTTCACAGCAGCAGCAACGGCCTTCTCACTGATATCAATTTCCTCAATGACCTGGAAAGAATAAATGTTGTCAATTTCTCTCCCAAATAATCAGTTTCAAAAATCAAAGAAATTTAGAATCATTTACAAATTTGGTTAAAATGCAAAAGTCAGATGGCCCCTCGCTCTGGCGTCTTCAAATATGTTTTTTTTATATATATAAAAAAAACTTCAGGATCACCTTCGCTCATCAAGCAGAAAGCAACCCTAAGGCGATCATCATTCTAAACTTTATAGTTAGTGAAAAAATAATTTTTTTCTGCACAAATATAGCTTAAGAAATTACCTTAGTCACAGAAGCAACATCTTCGGTGATAACAGGTGCTGGAGCTGGTGAAACAGATACCTCGACGGGTACCGCTGGTGGCGGACTTTTCGGAGCCTCATCTGCGGCACTTTCCGTCGTGCTGACCTCGTTTGCCGAAACATTGTTCTCAACTGGAGCTTCAGGCTCAGGAATGCTCTGCAAAACAAACTTTTGTTAGTTTCTCGTGTTCATTAATCAACCGACAAACCAATACTCTGCATGCCACAGTACAGAACAGTTACAACCCACAAGAGAACGACTCTATCATGAAAATTTTCATATCTAAAAGGTAGCCCCTATTTACAATTTTAAAAAGATTCCGTAGTACTGGACTTACTTGATTACATTGATCACTAACTTTGGAATTTTCAATTCTTTTGAGAGAGTCGTTTATCATGCTTAAGTACATACTGCAACGAGTTAAATCCCCTCTTGTCATCGCTTGAAGACAACATTTGACATGCAAAACGCGCGTAAGATACTGAACGACACAACAGATGCAATTACAGTAGCAACATGTAGATTAATGACTTGGGTGAAAAGCTTTAGAATAGCTTAATATCAGTGATTGTAAGCACTAACTACGCGTATAATCAGCAAAGAATACGTCTATCAATGAGATCTTCAAAGTACTGGCTATTTTCGAACGCCCACATTTTACGAAATAAATAATCACTTTAGATAAGTAAGCAATGCCAAATTTAAACCTATATTAGTTTTTAGATAAAGATTTCTCATTTTGCTTCCCAAAAATTAATTGAAGATTTAAATTTTGAAATTTTGAATCAGACTTTCATTCAATTAACGCTGCTTTGCATTGATCTCGCGTTCCGAGCTCAGTAAACATAGTGTTAATATTTATAAGAAAACCAAGAGGTAAACAACGTAAGGTAGTGGTTTTGAGGAGAGGAAGTACGAGCATTAAATTTGAATTTGTTAATCGATACGTTGAGAACAAAGGTATATAACATTCTTGAAGAGGACGTGTAAAGATTGGATGATGAAATGAAGGACGGTGGGAGGCAGAGCGTGAGGTTAATGAAATGTCGCGCGTCACGCGAAAACTCGTCTGCGCGTCATCGCGTGCCATTCAAGTCTCAAGCATATTTTCCCAGGACAATTAGACTTGACGAGATGGCATCGCCTTCAGCGTGTAGTTGGCCTCGTCTGGGCACGCGTCAAACTGTCGTTAAGTCACAAGTCGCTTCTCAAGTCGTCAGAGTGTTTCTAAAGCTCAGGCGGAGCTTTTTGTCTGTAGAGAAAGGCGTGAAGGTGTAGGATTCGGAAGGGCTTGAGAGAACTGGACGTTTCGAGGTATCAGGCTACACCACAGAGACAGTCGATCGCACTGAACGACGAGATACGTAGAATTGAGACATCACCAAGGTACTTGGTTGCCAGTTTCATGCCAGGAAGTTGCATGATTAGTCACCTGGTGATCTTCGGATGCGTTGTGGCCGTTCGTCAACTGACTCGTAAGCGACTCACTTTCGGCTAGCCTCTCCTTCATTTCGGGTTCGGAATCATTGTAAGAATTGAGGCTTTGCGACACCGACTCCACCTTAAACTCATGATTGCTTTGATTGTCGTAGAGTTGCGTCTCGGAACACTCTCTCGTGGTCGCCGTCGTCGTGACGCTAACACTGACAGGGCTAGGGCTTCTAGGTGGGGTGAGAAGGGATTCCATTGGGATTCTGGATTCTTGACTCTCTGCTGGTAGCGACTGGAGGGAGACATCATCCGGGGGCAGAGGATAGTCGGAAGAATCCTCCTCGCACGCTGCGAGTTCTTGAGGTACGGGAGGAAGGTCATCCAAAGAATCGGAAACGTCATCAGATTTGGAGTCATCAATTTGTGCACTAGCAGAGACTTCTGGGAGCTTGGTAATCGAACTTTCCACGTCTGCAGAAACTTCTGGTAGGAATTCTGGAAGATTTTCTGAAAGTAGTTCTTCGATGGGTTGCTCGGGCTTAGTGATTGGAAGTGGACATGAAGTGGATTCTTGAACTAGATCCGTCAATTCTATGTGTGTTACGAGCGGCACAGTAACTTCTGCATTCACAAAGCTCAAGATCTTGGAAGCCTCTTGAACAACAGGGGCTGGAGACTCTGGCAGTGGGGGAGGAATTTCCTCCTCATTTTCAGTATCTTTCCTCGAGGTAACAACGGGTTCACTAAGGGTTGTGGTTGGCTCTGGTCTCTTGCATTCCATAGCAAATACCTGGACCGATTCACCGGCAGCAAAAATTTGTTCGGATATTGTGTTACTGGAAACGGAATCTTCTTTCATTCGTCCCTCGACTGCTTTTAGAATAATCTCGACTTCTTTTTCTGATTTAGGCTCTTCCTTCTCTTCTGAAAGGACCTCCGTTAGTTGAATTAAGGTTGCACCACCTGCACAGACTGGAATTGGACCTTCCTCGGTTTGAATTACAAAATCTGAATCCCCATTTCCTAAATCTTGCGTCTGAACTTCCTCGGGAGACTCATGAACGACTTGTGATTCTGGTAGATCAATTACAGCGGATTTGATAGTTTCTTTTAAGGGTTCAATTTCTGATTGGGATTCAAGAGGCGCGATAGATTCTTTGGAAATATGAGTAGTGTGCTCGTCGAACGACTGTGACGACGACAACGAGATGGGTGTCTCTTTGCTGGCAGCCTCGGCAGGAAGCTTGAGAGCCTCGGCTAAGGCCGTGGCACTCGCTGCTGCTTGCTGAGCCTGTTGCAAGGGTGAAGGATCGATAGGTGTTGGAGGAGGACTGGACGGGAATCGGGATGGGATATCCTCACTGGTTTTCCTCTCAATGATAGACGGCGTCGCGATTGGCTTGGTGTGGGAGGCGGTGACCTCTACAAACTTCTGGCCTGCCGAAGGCCGTGCTCCTGGACTGACCTCGACTTTCTCAGCTACTGCGGCCTCGACTTTCTCGGCAGGCTTTTCCTTTTCCACGACAGGGGTAGCCTCTTCTTTCTTTTCCTCAGTCGGACTTGCAGTAGACTCGACTTCCTTAGCTTCCGTTGCCTGCGCTGGGGCGGTTTCACTTTCGACCGGACTGCTCACTTCAGATTTCTCAACTGGACTGCTTGCTGTTGCATTTTCGGCTTCCTCACCACCCTGTAAAAACAAAAATGTCTTAAGTCATGATACATTAATCTTAAAGATACCTTCCACGTGGACTTAAAATATTTGGAAATTCTTTTGAGTCCACGCTTCTTTGTAGCATGAACAAAAATTACAATATATAACAAAGCCTGACAAAGCATAAATAATGAGATTAGACATTAAACAAGTTTCCGGTATAGTCTTGCTACATTTTATGGCTACCAGTAACAAATTTGTACACATCTCGGTTACGAGTTAACGATTTTAAGCGCGTAAAAAGCGGGTGTGCGCTTAAGTGGTGTTCACACATATGAGGAAAACGTTAGTTCAGTCGAGCATGACATTATGTTTTGTCTGGCACACGAAAAGGAGGGGTCGTCGTTAACGGGTAGATTGAGCCAAGGGTAAAGTTCTGAGTCTAAATAGGGACGAGGGTATATAGTAGACGTGGAAGGGTGGCCCTAAAGTATCCGCCTGATAGAACTACGTGGAACAAAAAGGGTAAATCTACAGGCGCGCCCCTCAGGGGTGACCAACCGCGTGTCACTGTGTCAACCAATAATAAGCACATATTTTCCTCTAAAACGTTTCATAACTCCCATGTCCGTATCTAATTACTGTGGAAAGATTCATGAGAATCGGAGAATAAAGGAGAACGGAGCTTCAAGCTCGCCATTGATATTCTAGGGTGCCGATAACGGCTCTCGATTTTACACTCATCTCGCATCGAACGCTCTTCACGTACAACAAAGAGCATCCAATTTAAAGAATTAGATTCACCCTTAAAAAAAGATAGGGAGTATAATCAAAGAAAAAGCACTGAAATTTAAGTACGTGAAAAAATTTTCCATCTAAGATTTGAGAATTTTGCCAGAGAAATTAGGAACTTCATTTGGGAATAATGAAATAATTTCGGAAAAGCGAGTATTTATCGAGAGTGTAACAGAAAGTGGCGCCGTGATTGAAAGTTGAAAGAATGGTAGCACTCGAGCCTATATTCTCACGTGAATTTCGAAGTTGGCATTGTGTCAAAACAGCTCGTATTTTGACTATTGGCTCAAATCCAGGCTCGCGCAACGACTCCCTGTTACTATTTTCCGATAGTGGAGGTAATAAAGCTTCCGGTTAACTAAGCATTCGTTCCGTAACTGAAATATCAAGCCTATTTCCCTATGATCTTTATCAGTTATGAAAGTAGTCTACTAGAGATTACTCGTACAACTAGAATCGATACTAGATAGCCATCTTAATTGGTCAATTCACGGAAACAGTTAAATACATAATTTCCTCTTTATGAGATAAGAGCCCTAGATCTGATAATTTATTGATTACATTTTTTATACAAAAAATACCTTTACGCTATACTATTTAAACTGAGACAACAATTAAAATGGTCAAGTTCATATTGCAAATTTCTCCTTTCGACTAAGAAAGCTAGAGCTGATGAAGCTTTAGATAGATTCCATTTATAAATTCTATACTTAGCAAAGACTTTCGGCTGCAACGGGTGCATAGCAGAATAAGAAGCGTTTAATTGAAAATGAGTACAAGGGCGTTGCTCGATGAGCAGCACGCGAGTTAAAAATAATTTCGTTGATAGTCTCAATTCTCGATAAAATGACTCCTGAGAGCTATTCGTCTAACCCAGGAGCATTCCGACCCCTATGAACATTAAAAAGGCATTAGGCTAATTCTCATTTGGGGTTGACGCTTTGGCGTGGGATTCTTCAATAAAATATCCACCGCCTTATGTATCTAGGGGTTAATTTATGACCTTCGGTAGGAGACTAAACGAATTATCGGCTGCAATCACGTATGGCCCCTGAGACCTATGAACATTCTTCTGAAAATTAGTTTAGTCAAATAGAAGTAGATTAGAACATCAAAAGAGAAACTGAATTAGAATTGTGTTTAAATTATTTTCTTTTTTTTTTAAGGGTGATCTGAAATGAAGGAATGATTTTTTAGATCTATTGTTTTCAAATCCAAATTATGATGTGGCACTTTTTCGGTTCACTGGAGCATAAAGAAAGGTATAAGTATCATTGAGTGTAAACAAGATCAATGGGAAAGGCACCTCTGTAAATACGCATCGTCTTGTCTCTTAAATTGACTTGTTCGCAGACCCATAAATGAAAAAAGTCTTCATCACTTTATTTATACGTAGATCGTAATATCATTTTAAACTATGATATTGGATTAATAAGATATCCTGCGACATTAATTGTACTACAATTTTAATCACTGACACTAATTATTCTATAATTTTGGTCTTTGAACTTTTAGGATAATTGTGCGTAATTATTTACTTTCATTCTGCTTTATGTAAGAAATTTACGATCGTTTTGCGACACACCTAGTAATTGAAGTACTAATTTTAATTGATGACTTGAACAAAAAAGTGTATCTAATTATGCAAATAGGTGTTCTAATAACAGATATTAAATTTTGTTGTAGAATCGACTAATAGAGACAAAAAAAAACTTGTTTGCGACTCGTTCGATCGAAAATATCGTATTCTATTAAAAAGAGTTGAAATAAAACTAAAGTGCGATGAGGAAGAAATAATCTGGAAAAACTGTAGCCTGGCTATGTGAAAGCATATCGGTTACAAGCGATTCGCGGCATAAGGATATCGACAGGTTTTTCACGCGTTAATGGATCCGTGAAAATAAGAATAAAACTTGTGGCCAGTAATGGCATACAATATAGCTTCGCTAGCAGGAATTTCGAATTATCATGTAAAGAATCCCAGGTGTACCAAAAAAAGATTAATTCATTTCATTTCGTGTTTCCCACAAAACAATTCTAATAATATTTCACGAAGAGTTGTTTAGACAATTAGACATTTTTTTTTTAATTTAGGGAATGCTTTTCTTCATTTAAAAAAGTGTTCGCATGAGTAACGCGAAGTATGTATTCTCTAAGGAACATCTTACAGCAAAATATTTTCTCTAATGAAATGAGTGAAACTGCCGCTTGTTATCTTATTACTAGCAGTGAGTTCGTAATTGATTTCACTGAATGAGGAATAAATTAATTACGCTGCACTTAAGTAACTCGTTGCAATAATTCGGTTTGCAGTGACTTGAGGAATGTTGGCAGAGCTATAAAAGATTGCTTTAACCAATTCCATAAATTGCTTTCAGCAACCTTCCCAAGCGAATTGCTCTAATTCTGAATATATTTAAAGTTCATGCGGCAATGTCAATTTATTTTCACCCTGGGAAAATTCCAATGAGATATATTTAAAGCAACTCAATTTTTGTCTCAAAGGTGGAGAAATTTCTCTAGTCAGTAATTACCCACAGAAGCTAAAAACATTGAAACTAGATTCATAGTATAAAATCTTCAGCTGCCATTTTACTCGAGAATATTTCAGGATCAAAATATGCAAGATGACTACAAAGTATACTACGAAAATTGGCGCCGATTCAAGTTTACAAACAGTTCACAATATGGCGTTTTACAAGCTCCTTTCGTGACTTGGATTTAAAGACACTAAGTAGTAATTTTGGTTCAAAAGTCTTCTTTGCCGCTGGGATCGGTATTTTTGCTCGTCTTCGACACTAAGGAGCATCTCTAAGAACTTCGTTTAGAAAGCATTCGCGCTTTTCACCCGTGACTATTTTTATGCGCCCAGACGCCAGATAGTCGCGTGACGAGTGTCAGCTTACTAGTTTGCAGCAAACCATAAAAGTAACTTGAAAAAAAAAACAAAGAATAATAATGATATTAATAAAATAAAATAACTGTTTCAGCTCCCAGAGACAGTGATTCATGCAGATAATTTCACGAAATAGCTCTATACTCTCTTGACATGACACATCACGTAGCAACTACTTGTTGAAAACGAGAGAGTCTAGAGACCATCCAGTTTATTTTTATCGACTGTTTACAAGAATTATAATCTCTCATAATCCTTTCAAATTAAACGCACACAGAAAGTCATACTGATAGCATCGCTCAGTTGATACCGATGCTGAATTAACAGTTAAATAAAAATATTAGCAAGTGGAAAACAGTATCACGCAAACTTCAAAATTCATTAGCAAGCAGGATTAGGTTTTCGTAGAAAGATTAGAGCACATCACAAACGGTAGTCAATCTACCACGGAAACAAGGCCGTTAAGTTCGTTTCGCCCGACCGGAAGTCCTCGTATCCAGAAACAACCTACCCGCAGCACTAACCGATCTGGAATAGTTAATAGCCCTATTCTGGCGAACTTGTAACTGCCTGAAAGACACTACAGGGCGACGTTATCATTGTTAATGGGCACTGATAAGAATAAACCAACGCATTTTCAAGAAATACTTTTGCTATGGTTAAAAATGAATTAGGAACTAACTAGAAGAGTCACTACAGTTAATACAATTCAGAGTGTCTACTAAATTTTGCCCAAGAAATTCTCGGACAATTCCCAGACAATTCCCACATTTTTCTCTTACAATAAAATCATTAAAATTATTTATTTATCACAATTTATTCAAAAACTATATTTTTTTAATTTTTAAGATTTTAAATTTAAAATAAGAAAAAAGTAGTAATTTTTAAAATAAATATAGGTGAGAAGATCAAGAAATTTAACAAAAGTTGCAAGTATCCAAAATATTTAGATTGATTATTTGTAAGTTTTTCAAACCGGAAATCCACTTCTCGCATTAAAAATAAAATCACGGTCAAATCCCGAATTTTCCAGGAAGTTTAAATAAATAAATAAAAATGTGATAAAGTATAAATGGAATAAAAAGACGATTCTTTGATAGAATACAAAAAATTCCCGAATTCTTTCCGGTTTCTCCCAGTTTCCCGATCAGCTAGACACCCTGATTAAAACCACACAGCAATCCCATAAAAATTCCAGTGCAATAAAAAGATAAAAAAAATGAATAGGAATGTCGTCTAGTGACGTCAATAATATGAAAGAAAATTCTGAATGACATTAGAAGTAATGTAACAGGATCGTGGGCAATCTTGGTAATAAATCTCGACGCCCTGCTGGCGTCAAGCCTGATCGATAAATGGCTTTCGATCCTTTTTACTCTTATCGCATGCGTGTGCGAAAGGCGCAAAGTGTCTTACGCCCACAGCAAGGACTTCCGGTCGACGTAGGCGGGTGGTAAGGTGCCGTACCGTGATATTCGTAATCGAAGGTTCTGAATCAGGGAGTTCTGTGGCCACCCTGGCTATCCCTAGCAGTGGAATCGAGGCCAAAATTCGCCGTGTACCCCAAACTAAGGCCCCGGCGGCCCTGCAAACACCGTTGCCCACCGTCCGGCCTACCTTCAGCACGGACTCCATCTTCCAACCGGTCCAAAAATTTCTGCAGTCCTTGATCTCTTTCTCTCTTTTCACCAGCGAGGTTCGCGGATCCTCTTTTTCAACTTCTATCGATGAACAATTGCACGATATTATATGTATTTCCAAAACGCGAGAGGATCGATTCCTTTCCTACCCTTTTCGAAATTCGAAAGAAATTACAGAATATTCAATAAATTAATATAAACAAGACAATAAAATATATATTTATGATAAATATAAAGTTGAAAATTCAAGTTCTTCGTGAAAATAAACGAAAGTTTATCTTGCTTATTCTGAAAAGCCTCCAAACTTGTCGCAATCGAATACCGAACTTGCAAAACGAGTTTAAAGATATTTCGTTTTGTATATTTAAGCCGGACTCGATTATGCGACGAGGCTTGGAGGATTCGAGACATGGAGCGTGCTTTTGGAAATTTTCCCAATGTTATTTCTTCCGGAAGTGGTTGGCTCGATGCCCAAAAAATGTGCATGGAAAATTTAAGAATCAAGAATCTATTTTTATTTCGAAAACTTTAATTCAGAGAGTTACAACAAAATGAACAACTGGACAAAATGGAGTACTGAAGTCGAGTATTTATCAATAGAATCAGGAATCAAAAAAACTTACCAAATTCATTTTTAAATATTATTTGAAAATGAAAGCACGTAAAATAAGAATAAATCAAGTTGAGAGTTCAATAAATGCACGAAAATAGAATCCACGCTCCAGGTACTCGATCTTTCGAATTCGTGGGTAGGTCTCGATCCCTTCGCGCGAGAATCCCTTCAGTTCTAGAATTTCGGTGTAGTACCTCGCACCTATGGACACACACGTTTCCGGTTGAAAAGCTGTTCGCGGACTCGAAGCTTCTCAAGTGTACTCAGTGGTTTATATAGAGTCTACGAGGATCGTCCCACGTCGAAGGAGAGAGCGAGATCGGATGCGTAGGAGATCTGCAGTCGAGAGTGAGTGAGAGATTTTAGAATTAGGAGCCTCGTAGAAAAGACAAGGAGAGACAGAGATCTAAATAGGCAAGCATCGAGAAAGAAGGGGGCAAGTAGGGGCAAAAATAAAAAGAGGGAAAAGACTCTAAGAAGGCACAATTGACACCAGGGCCGTAACAGGAGACGTTAATTTGAAAAAGAGAAACTAATCTGCATACAAAATAATCTCATCAACTTTCTCGAGTTTTGTATTCAGATTCAAGAAACCAAGATTCCTTTCAAAAAAGGAAAAATAGACCGAATACGACGTAGTTCAAAATCGGATGGGACAATTCCCCGTTGACGAATTGTATACCAAAGAATTCCGGAGATCCAGAGAACCTGGTGACAGAAATAAAATAAAAATTAAAATTGAGTATGAATTGATTCTGATTACGTCCCTGTTTGATAAGCAATCCCACCAACATGTTGATGGAATCGACGAGGAAAAAAAAATAAAAAGTCGAGCCGCAAACCACGCGTGCGTTTCTATTCTTGGATTTCGTCGAGAACGAGAATACGACACTACTACGCTTCTACGGGTTGACCGGTCTGTCACTTCGTAATACGCACTCTTCTGGTGAATGTGCGCAAAATATTTGTATGCACGTGAATAATGCATGGGCGTGTGGTGGACAACCAACTGCGCGTCTCGTTATGCTTCTGCGATTACAAAAAGAAATATTAAAATCGATCTCTTTGGTATCTGCACGTGCTTCGATATATAGCTGAGAGTCTCAAATACCCTTAGCCTAAGGCGATAAATTGTATAATCTGCATGTGTGTTTTTAAAAATCACGAGATACGGCGTAGTTGCCAATAATTCACCTAAAAATGTCCAAAGTAAGGGAAATTTTCAGTTCAGTTCAAGGATATAAAACCAGTTAAATATTGCAAAAAAAGAAAAGCATGCTAAGGTCAAAAGTACACCCTATCTAAAATCTTGATCTTCAAACACTGCAATTATGGGGCATTTGGAAAGGCTTCGCACGAAAGTATAAAATCTATTGTTAGCAGATCGTATGATATTTTAAGCGTTGAAAGAAAGGCAGTTTTTTGTAACACGGTTGCATGTGGTGCTGGTGAGGTGACTCACAAGCAGAGGGAACCAAGCAATCCACTTCGCAAAAGTACCCTAGTTCGCAAGAACACAGAAACCCCTTTACGCACTTCACTTCCGTAATATAAATACTTTTTAGAGTTGTTGAGTCACCAAATCATCCAAATGGTTTTGTCAACCGTATCATCTTTAAAAGACTTTGAAGAAAATTAATCTTCTAATAAGGATTCTCTGATATAGTTCTGTCGAAAGGCAGAACCTACCGTAACAGAGTCTTCACTCAAATATTTGGAAGTCTTATTTAAAATCTCATCTAATGTTACTCAAAAAAAGGAAATATCAATTTCAGATAAAAGCTTGTTCATGTACCTAACGCTTGTCATCGATTCATGGGAAACCCGACAAGATAGAGAGTGATAAGCACGTAGTTTTTGAAATGCGATTACTGATTTCATGTCACTTCGTTAAAATGCAATTCCGCTGAGCGGAACATGTCAAGTGAGATGCAAATCCGAGGTAAAATTTGCTTATAAATATAAAAAAGAATATCTGAATTTTATATCAACTTCTATCTTAAGCTAGTAACTATGAAACTTGAACTTTGACGAAGTTTCAGTGAGTTGGTAATCCATTCGATTCCGTATCAATTATTCAACGACTTTAAAGGACTATTAAAAGGGTATTACAGAGTCTTGGAAGTTAAGTCAATGTGAAATAGGATTAAGAACGGTACAAGAGATTAATTATAGAGAAGATCACAATTGCGCCCTCGGAAACATCTGGAAAATGAAATATTATTCATATAAAAGAGTATAAAGAAAGTATAAAGAAAGCTGCGAAGAAAAGCTCTTAGAGCTTCTATTTTTCAAAGGATTAATTTGAAGATGAATCTTTCATTTTGTCATTTGAAATCTGAGATAGCTGATACATTTTGATTCAGTCTCTAGTAAAAAGATACCAAGAATCGTGCAGAGTTAAAAGCTTTTGCAGTTAACCGTTGGCGGCAGCATCTGGCAAGGTTAATATTATTTTCGGAAAAGCGAATGGAAGAGTTACCATCAAAGAGATCGTAATACTAAAGCACCAAACAGATGGAGAAACTGTCGCTTTGTTTCCCATGATGTGGTTTAAAGAAAAGTGAACGACCAACATTCATAGCAATTCTTGCCTTTACTTTCAACTGCTTATTTTCTACTACTAATTTTTTAAATTAGTACCATTTATTCTGAATTATGAATGGTACCTAAATTAAAAAATTTAATTCCTGGGACTTATAAAGCATACAGTCGATTTCTTTGATAACTTACACTTGAAATGTAATTCCTCCGAGTAGTCTTTAATGAACTCTTTATTGGTCAGATCCAGTGGTCGAAAGGGAGAAGAAGGCAGATGACGAATGAAGGATAAAATCTATTTGTGCAGTAAATCACGCTGGTACTCTTCCTCCCGCTTTCGTTTTGCACCGAGGGGGAGAAAACGCAAGCTGATCCGTTCAGCGGATGAATATGATTTACGAACCGATAACGCTCTTGTCGAGTTGCATATTTGTTGAATTTGTCGCTTGGAAAATTCTGTGGGAGATTTATCACGTGGAAGAGACTACAGTTTTCTTCCTATAACGTTTGCAAAACAATTTCAATCATTTCATACCATCAAGGACACCAAGCCGGTTGAATTTCCTAAAGTGCAGAAACTGATGACGAAGCTAGGATTATAATCTCTCAGGAATGCGAGCAAGTAACGGTCGCACATGAGTAACCTAGACTTTAATCAAAATTAGAGGTACTGGCCTCTAAAGTATCCACTAAGCTATTCGCAATAACGCGCGTTCATTCGTTAACTTCTATTCACGTACTGTCGAGTGTAACATTCATCCGATATAATTCACGTATTGGCAAACTCATTTGTTGGAAGAGGGAAGAGGTATGTAAATGTGATTTGCATCACGATTAAATTTGAATTTAGTATTTCCAATTGAATAATGTGGTGACAATCATGCTCATTCCATCAATGGAAATTGCTCTCGTTACTACTTGCACTTTCATTTTTCATTTTCCTGAGTTCTCGATATTCTCTTTTACGATCGATAAAACTATTCTTCCGCAGTAATAAAATAAGAATAACTTCTTGAGATTCAGGGTGTCTACTAAATTCTGCTCACGAAATTCCCAGACAAAATTCCTGTCCTCCAGGGGACACTTTTTTTTGTTTCCACACAAGAAAATTTTATGTACCCTTATTGCATCCGGACTCTCAATTTCTAAAACTCGAAAAAGAAAACATAGCCTTCTGCACCCGATTTTCTGATTTCTACTCGGTATAATACAGGGAGCCAATTGGAGCTGAAGTTTGTTTAGGGAGGAAGCAGCAGGACTGGGCGATTCAATATTTATTCAGGAGAATGAAGATTAGTATTTCATAGTGGAATGTCGAAATTCTTGCAACGTGGCAGAAGTTCTCAATTTATCAATTATCAAAATGGTGCTGTAATGGATCCTTAAAGTCTTCGTGACTCAAGGGAATGAAAAATGAAAAGAAACGATAAGTCGTAAAACAGAATTGGGGGTTGGTATGAAGTGCAGAACTGGAGACAAATAAATTTATGATCTGCACGCGGTTCGCTATACAAACGAGCAATAATATCGCTCTTACGCGATAAGAGAAAGTTTTATTGTCCATCGGTACTAGAATTCAATGACAAGGAAATTGGCAACATTCTATTTTACGAATTCTATTGATACAGTGGAATAATCTCGATTCACTCCACAAATATCCCGTCCAAACAAGATTCTGGATAAAATTGAGTTCCTAAAAATATTGAAAAAGTGCATGTGGTGGGGCACATGTTTGCACTCGTTCGTGACGTTGAATTCGCATTTGTGAATGATAAAATCGATATGCTCGACTCTCACCCTTGTTGCGTTTCGCGACCCTCTTCAGAATGCTGAAGAGGGTAGACGAGGGTGGTTTCGAGAACATACTTTATACGTGCGTGATTCTGCGTGCCATCTCGTTCCTGTTGCACGTAAGAACGGCGATCCCTCTGGCGATTCCCTAGGTCCCTAGGAGCAAGTGCTTTTCTCAGACCAAGATGTCCTTGAAGTCTCAAAAGAAGCGAACGAATTACCTTGCGTCGCCACGCACTAGCGTGACAGAGAATTCCCTCGAAAGGGAAAATTTCATCAAGAAATAATGGGATAAAATTGAAATTGCTGGATAATCTTGCGGGTATTGACAAAACCAATTCGAGATCTGTCCAAAGTTATAAAACTGGAGTCACTCAAAACCAACATACTCTGATAGCCACCACAGAAATGTCAAGATTGTAATGTTTAATCCAGACTAAAGACTAAAGAGTACAATAGACACTAGGGTCTGACTCATCAACTGAATGATCGGTTGGTTGTAACGTGTGATCAGACACGGCATCCTTGAATGGAACAGATTATGTACAAGCAATTCTCGTGTCTGACGGACGTGGAAAGCAATTGCAGGTTTAAGACATCGCCAGTCCATTCGCTATCACAATTAGTGGTCGTTAGTCGTTAGGCTTACACACAGACATCTTGTATTATACATGATGCGATAATTGGACCTAACATACGCAGATCTTTCACTCTCTTTTTTATTTTTATGACTTATTGTTATCTACTTTTTAGCCAGGAATGTAGAGCGTGCTAGACCTTTGTGTAAATAATGGCGTGTAGATAACTCGAAGGCGAAACTTTTTTGCGAAGAATGTAAGATGACACCTCGAGCGAGAAGTGGTTGCTTTGTATCCTTGGAATGACGGGACGCCGGAAGAGATAGAAGTGAGGAAAACTCGTTATCGAGTACTTCCTTTAACAAAGTGTGCCTTCGTGTCGCCTTCAAGTCTACATACGTATAAGAAATATTGAGTGGAAGCCCAAAGGCGATGCTAGCTGTTCCACCTGGGAAATCGAGAAATGGTTCGACTGAAACCTTCCCCGTGTAATTAAGAGTCCAACTTTTTAATGAAAAAACGACGTCAAAGTGGTAGACGAACTTCGAGTCAAGCGCAATTTAGTCGATACTTGTCTTCCGGCTTTTTCCAGCATTATTTACTTTCTTTGCTCCTTTCTTTCTCGAAATGACGCAAGCAAACAAAGTTTTTAATATTTCCGGAATATACGAGAAGGTCTACAAGTTTACTTGCAAGCAGGTTTTAATTGCTCTATAATTTCGTGTAATTGAATGAGAAACATAACTAAACGAAAAGTAATGCGAAATTCAATTTTTCGTTTGCCTGCACTTCGTCTTAAGAGCAACGACGTAGAAATTCAGGCACGACCGCAGTTTTCCTTTCAGCTGATTCCACTTCAATGTCTGCAAAAACTAGTCTCTCTACTTTGACGTAAAAATGTACGATTCTAAATAGAGACGACATTTCTCAGTCTGAAAAAGAAAAAAAAATAATAACCTTCATGGTTAACATTCACCCTTTCGACCTTCGTCTGTCAATTCCTATAATATATTTTTAATTCAAACTGGAATGAATTTGTAAAAGTTAATTCTTATACTTTCAAATTAATGAAATCACTCCTCATCAATCTGTGAAATTTTTTACTTTTTTCAGGGTATTTTCAGGGTCAAATCTTTTTGCATTGTGTCATCATGCCTTTTTCAATTCTTTTCACAGCAAGCGTTTCGAAGCTTTCCCTGCAAACTCGAATGCGAAAACCCTGCGAGTCCGTCGGTTGGCATGGCAACAGCTCCGCGCGTCCCGGCGTCTCAACGCTCGATACTAGACGACGCCCAAATCCGGCAACAGGGCTACCCTCGAATAGAAATTCACTGGAAATTCCCGCGATTCTCTCAGGAATTGTTCACCCCTGCGTCACTGACACACAAGTGGAGGAATAAAAAGTTCCATCAATGAAAAACTAAATATTTATGGTCTGAAAATTGTCTCGAAATCTTTCCCACCCCTTCGGAAAGAATGAGCAGATTTAACAACGCAATAAGTTTAACAACGCTATAAGTTTAACTGGATTCAATTTTCATGGTGTATTCAATCTAGCGAAGGATAAAGTTGGAGTTTAAAGAAAATTCATTACATGCCCGGGAAAGCTTTATTTATGAGGATGAAATTTATTCTCGAATTTATTTATTAGGATCTTGCTAAATCGAAAAGATTGCCAACCTCCTGTGATAAATGACCGATACGCGTCTTTCTAATTACAGAAGTTTAGTCTCTAACGATACGCTTTGTTGCATCAAGGAAATTGTTTTTCTCTCCACGTAGGTACACAGACACTTATTCGCTCGTTTCTCTTCCGTCCCTTTTCCGAGGGCGCTCGGCAAATTGAAGTAGACCGAACTATAGAGCTTTTAGAGGCAATATCATAACAATATGAGATTTCACATGATGGAGTACCGAACGAAAAAATGATAACCTATTCCTTTAACCATGAAAAATTATGGCAGCTGATACTCCTCATATTGCATACACGTACAAGCCTTGAGTGCACTGCCGTAAAAGCTCTTTGTAATCCTCAATCTTTGCCAATTTCATTATGTGCTAAGTTCTCGCTAACTCTGGATTAATAAGCAACTTTAGGTATACAGAATGTCTACTTAATTTTGCCCACGAAATTCCCCGACAATTTCCGCATTTTTTAGGATTTGCAAGAGATTTCATAAGATTTCAAGTCATTTTCAGTGATTTTAAAGAATATCAAGCGAGTTATTTAAAAGTTATTTAAAAAGATTTGAATGAATTTTCAGCTATTTCAAGAAATTAAAAAAAAAAATAAATAATTTTTAAGGAATTTTAGAAAATTTAAATGATTTTAAGAGATTTCAATCAAGTTTAGCGAATTTCGAGAAATTTTAAATGATTTAAAAGAAGTTAAAGGGATTTCAAAAGAGATCAGAAGAGTTTAAAGATTTTCATGAAATTTTACAGGATTTCTCTAAGAATTCAAATGATTTTAAGGAATAAAATTACTAGGATTTTGACGGAATTTTAAAGTTTCATTTCGAAGGATTTTAAAGGATATTTAAAGGAAAAAAAATTTCAAGAGGTTTAACAAAAGTCGCAAGTGTCAAAAATATTTAGATCGATTATTCGGAAAAGATTTTTCAAACCGGAAATCCACTTCTCGCATCAAAAATGAAATCAAGGTCAATTCCCGGAATTCCTTAAATTCCCGCACAGTAGACACCCTGAAATACTTTCTTCCTGAATATTCCAAGACCTCAATTACTTAGAAGATTATGAAATTATCCGGGAACCAATTGATTGCATAAAGTACACAGTTAGCTACCCAACAAGGTAGAATTCTCGTCTAGAATTCCTGTCGTAGTTTCAAATTACATGGGTCGCTTATAAGCGCCTCTGTTCCTTCTCCTATGTCACCGCACAAGTTCGAAGATACCTCGTGCCACGTCCCATTCAGCTCCTATCTCAACCATCCAACTCAAATATTAGCTCTTCTAACGTTCCACCTCGCTTCATGGCCGATAACATCATGTCAGATCCAGTAATGGAAATTTTAATCATTTAGTATCGCCTTTTTCACCATAAGCTCTTCCAAGATTGGATTAACTAGGTCTCTTCAATTTCTTCAAAGTTCTTTAAAGTGTGGGCCTCAAGTCTACCTTACTTCTGAAAAATTGTGGAGCTTTTAATCCATCTTACTGAATAAGTAAGATAACTAAAACACTAACTTCAAAACACGTCAGGATTTTCTGTAACAATAAGTGAAATAATTTAATTCAACAAATACTTAAAACAGGGAAACACGGATAAGGTTTACAATAACAGGCAAACCTTTCAAGGACATAACTGGACCTCCTCCTTTTACTTTGCATTCTTCAAATTTTTCCCAACCCTTAACATCTGGTTGACACTTGGGTAAAATGTCCATACGATATCCTTAAGTCCCAAAAATTCCCCGGCAACTTAATAAACCTTCATCCTTTTCTTTTACCTACTACGAGTCTACTATAAACATTAAAAAATCATCACTGAAAAATATTGCCACAAAAGAGTTTTGCAAAACTACTTCAATTTCCAATATGAACTCTTTTATCAAGAAACCGTCGAGAGGCAGCAAATCAATAATCCTTAATACAAACAAGATTTGAATGCTTTTCAAACACATCGATGTCTGGTTGAATCGTCCAGCTGCACGAGAAAGGGGGTTTTATAAAGGGAGAAGTGGAGACGAAGAGGCCGATGGATGGTCCCGAGTGCTCAACAGTTCTGGCCATTCGCCAAGGCCTCTCCTCGAGACTGATTAGTTTGTAATTGCGTATTGTTTTCCCTCGAGGAGAGAGATGGAGAAAGAGAAAGATAGAGTGAAGTAAGACGTTGAAAAAGGTCGGGTTCATGGCACGAGATCGAACGAGATAGAAACGAAAACGGGAAGGACTTTGAAGAGTATTGCTTCGGAAAAGTTCATTGAAATTCCTTCGATAGACTATCTTCGCTTTCTTCAACGAGATGAAAAAAGGGAGATGGAGACATGGGTGCTCTGCAATGTGAGAGTTATTGAAAGGGCGACCGGTCTTGTCCCCTGAACCCAAGTCTGAACCCGAAACGAGATATCCCTTTTGTCGATCGTCGTACGGCTTGCCGGCGGGTGTCACTGCTCGAGAAGTTTGAGTGAATTTGAATCGGTGACGTCAAAATTCACTGCTCGAAAGTGATCATTAAGGCTCCGTCGTCTCGTTAAGGAAGTTTCTAGTTGTTTCTTCAAAGTTCTCCTCGAGGCTCTCTTCTCCCTTCCAATTTAAAATATTCTCCTATAAAAATTGAAAAACTTTCAACACCAGTTCTATAATCATAAACTCGAGAAGAATTTGATAAATACAAAGATTATAAAATGTATGGAATGATTTTTCTCGATTTTATTTTTGACTTATGTTTTCTGCATGAGAGTAAGAATCTCGATTCTCATTTGAAGCTTTATTCGATGAGTCATGGGATGTGGTGTACTGAAGAAGGGCGGGATGGTGACAGATGGCTCAGGTACGGTGACACGCTATGGTCAGGAACGTGGTTTGGTGCAGCTAAGAAGGGCGATAAATAACTTGCCATACTTCTTTCTTATTAATCTTCTCTAAAGCAATCTAACGAGAAGGTATCGGTTTCTCGCTCTATTTTTCAATCTCATTCGCTGTCACTTGTGGGTTTTTAATAACCACCACGAAGTTATGATAAATAGAATCTAATTTAGTCAGAATGTTAGAGTGAAGTTTTCCAGGTTTGAAAAATATGCCTCGCCTCTTTTTTAAAGTAAGGACAGACAGGTGAACTGGAGAGCGTAATTTTTTTTTTTTTTTTGAATAGCGTGAATCTGGCTATAAAAAGGGGTTCCAGCTCCTCACTAGAGTCTCAGGGCGAGTTTGCAACTTTTTACATACGTTCCACCTGTCGCATATGTAGAACCTGAATGGTCTGAATACGACCCGAATGTCGTTACTCTCTCTCTCTCTCTATACGAGAGAGAGAGAGAGTCTTTTACATCCATGTACCGAATCTTCCGGTACGACATGTTGCATTTGAAAAGACCAGAATGATAAGGGAAAGCTTTTCACTGTTAGCCCTGAAAACACGTTGGGGAACAAAATGGAAGAGATTTTATTCCGAGGGTGAAAGTATTCACCTGCCAAATTCTCATGGTTTGCTTTTTCCTTCCGGGAAAAAATTTCAGGTCAAAGGATCAAAATAAGACTTCTTTCCAAGCTCTAATGCTATTTTCAATCCAAACTGTTTGCAAGATTTTTATTGGTCACACACACCTGTGTATACTTTTATTCAGATTGATCAAACCGGTTATCACCTCATTAGCTGATTGATCCGACATAAATTCGAGCGACAAATGAGTAGTCAGTTATTAATTACGTCTTGTAAGTCTTACAAGTTGCTCTTGAATTAACTACCATTACTAAATCAGTGTCAATTTGTTTCTCAAACATTTTTTAAAACCTTCAGTGTCGCTGTATCGATGAAAATCCTGATATTAAAGTGATTATTCATAAAGAGTAGAGTTAAACCGAAACGATCCCCAAATTGAAGCTTGCCTTGTGTCTAGATCAGCACCTAATCTCTGATGAGAAATCAATCACTGTTCCATACACTCACGCCTAATCTCGTGAAACAGACGACTCGGCAAACTCTGTACGACTTATCGACCGTGGGATGAATTTCATCGGATCATTAGGATTGAAATCGAACCAAGTGGAAACTGCCGAGGCGCTTTCCGTAACGAATCAAACCGGTTTATCCATCGTCGATTCGCCACCGTCGAGTTAACGAGATTTGCAATACAGAAGCTAAGCTTGCCTGGTGCTTACATGCAACTTTAAACACCGGGGTGGTCCCTATTTTTAATAAATGAAGAAAAAAAAATGCAACCAGACCCGATCTTTCTAGTGGGAAATTATAGAAGTAAATATTAATATTCTGCAAAAAATGACTGGATAAAAAGAATTATCTTGTCTTCTGAAGGTATCGTTGTTCGTCATACAAGCGTGTTTTTGCTTCATGGAAAACCACCACTTAATACAACCTGCAACATCGTGTGTCGCGTCGTTCCAACACCTTATTATAAGGCTTAACCATGCACCCCTCGACACAGTGTCGCCAGTTTCCCTAGCACAGAAACAACGCAGGCGTACAAGGAGTGTCACACAATCACCTTCGCCTCTTGTCTCTGATTTCACAAGGGGAGGAATGTGAGGAATCAAAAAGCGATATTCACAGAGGTGTGAATTAAAAGTGAAGCTGCTTCAAGAGAAGCAGCTTTGCTGAAGCTTTTTATTGATCAACGAGATTTGAAATCCTGCTTTTGAACCTTAAAGTGCAAGTAAATCCTTCGGATAAGTTTCCAATATCTCTGAGAATAAAGACATCACTATTTTCGACAGGTCACTTGTTAGGTGGCAAACAACAAATCAACCGATTTTGTGGTTGGGTCTATAATGGCGAAAAGAGAAGACTCAATGACAACCGTCTTCAGAAGGACGGTAAACCTCAAAAGGTTGAAATCGAAGTCATTTGCTTGAACAACCCTCTCCTTTTCGCCGCACCTTCCAGCTCTTTCGTCGACGTTACAATCTTATTTACGGTCGCATAAAATGTCCGCGCCGTCCCCTCGGCTGCAGTAACATAATAACGAGGGTGGAGCGAGAGAAAGAGAAAAAGAAAGAGTGAGACCGGGTTTAAGAGAAAAGAGGATTGCGAGTCCTACGAGAGAAGATGGAAATGAATTTATATCTCTGCGAGAATTATGTTTCGGTGGACCAATAAATTAGCGTTGTTTATATTTAGTCCTGACAAAAATAACGCGAGCTTATCATTCTGGTATGCTGCAATCTCAAGATAACGATGCTTGTACAAAAAGTTTTAAAATTGAATTTTTAAAATATGAGTGTCTGCTCGAATATTCAAGAAGCTATAAATGCGTATTGGACAGTGTATTTGCCTTCAAAGTGATCGACATTAACGACATTTATGTATCCGTCCGGCGCAAGTGTGCGGCGTTAAAGCTTTTTTTCGCGCCAGAATAACATAGGTAAGTATATCCGGGAAGTTTGGGCCGTTGAACCGTGTCGCAAACAAGCACAATGAACGACCGACCTGTTCCTATTACCGATTCCCCGGTCAGATAGAACGTTTCTCATACCAAAATGACCGAAACGCAAAAATAGGGAAGGGCATATTAATCATAAAACCTCCCCTCTTGCCATTAACACAGAATATCAATTTTTAGCAAAACTTAGATTAGATCTTCAATTAAAAGGCTCCTGGTAATTCAACCTGAACACCAAATTACAACTAAAACTACAAAACCACATCACAGAGAATCCTGAGATCAGACAAAGTTAAATACGAGACACCCCGTCGAG
The DNA here is from genome assembly GCA_904066005.1 of Synergus itoensis. Classification (NCBI taxonomy): domain Eukaryota; kingdom Metazoa; phylum Arthropoda; class Insecta; order Hymenoptera; family Cynipidae; genus Synergus; species Synergus itoensis. The sequence continues at coordinate 170,749 of CAJFCP010000716.1, read as the reverse complement.
TTGATGGGAATTGAAAGGCTCGCTTTCGGAATTCAACATCATGGCATTTACAAAGGCAGGTATATCCAAACAGCCATTAGGGTCTTGAAATGCTAGTTAGCTTAAGGTAAACTATGAACGTTAGTTTGACATTTAAAGAACAAACAATTTTAAAATCTGACAATCTTGCCACCCGTTCCTAGCTCTTTTTTTTTGCGGTGAAAAAAATTCTCGGCTCCCCAGTTGGACAGACACTCTGCATTCAAGTCTAAAAAGGCGATATTTTGGGGTTCTATTCGAAAATGCAGAACATCGTCGCAGACTGGACGATCTGGCAAATCACGAACAGGGAACAGCGAGCAAAAAGAGAGGATGTGTCTAGGGTCGAGAGCGATGATCGATGATGCATCATATAGGATTCAAGCGATTCAAGCAGACCGAGTTGGGCGCAAGAGGATTCATGAAGAAGCCACTCCCATATCCATGCCGTGGCGTGCCACACCGTGCCACGCCACGCGTAGTCGTCTGTGTCTGCAAAAAAACTCCGCACACGCAAATCCGCACGAGCGGCTGCAGAAAGTCGAGGTTAGCTGGTCGTTCATTCGACAGTCGACAAAAGAAATGCAGGGGGAATTCATAATTAGCAAGCCATTCGTGGTTGTTCCGTCACGCAGAAAAGCTTACTTTGTTGCATCGTCTCGAAATTAGCGCTAGGACACGATATTAGAAGGCTCCGTGGCACGAGTGCTTGAAGAGAATGCTGCAGAGAAAGGCGCAGAACCGAGGGTGGAGAAATTGAATTAATTATCTTTCCTCCTTTTCCTTCAGCCCACCAAGTACGACGAACTGCCTCGCTGTAACATTAATCCTAAATCTTGAGAAAATGAATTCCAAGTCTGCGTGAAACTCAAGGAGGAAAAAATTTGTTTCGAGAAGCTTCACGGGATATCACACTTAGGCTTTCTCGATTCCAGACTTATCAATGAATCATAATTTATGCGGAACTGCAAAGAGTCGCGCAACCAGTTTTCATTGTAGATCTGCTCATTATTCTCGGCGTGTGTCTGCTGAATAAATGAATTTTCACTCCTATGCAATTATATATGAGAAACGTCACTAGTTCTTACCACACGCAAGCAGTTAGACCCATTCGTCAAAGCAAAATTCCATTTCTATATTTTCGTTAATATGGGATTAAATTAAAGAAGAATTAATTGTTGATTTACTGGACATTTTCGATAATATATCGTCGTTTAAAATCTCGGTTGAGATAGGACCACACGAGGATGATAATTCCGCACCCAAAGCCGGTTTTCCCTCTGGCGTAACTCGTACGTAGGTACGACGAACCAGAAGGATGAGTCACGGCAGATCTCGTCCCGCTATTCCTCTCAGTTCCCTCTCTCAATCCTTGGAAGGGCAAGAGACAAGAAGAGGGATCTAGAGAGGAGAGATTAGCTTCACGATCTTGAATCGTCGCGTGTTGCAAACTACAATCGCCTACGCATTTAAGTGAGGGCACGACCAAACTTCATTTATGACATATCCGCCCTTAAGTGAGTTTATTGCAAGCCAATATCACCAATATATTTCGATTTGCTCGAGGCAAAGGAAATAAAAGATACTCTGCAATCACAAATAATTTAAATAAATTCAGATCTGAGTAACCAGAGAGATTCTTCTTACGAAATGGAAATACTCTTTTGTGCACGTATTTCCCTCTTCTATCTTCGACCGAAACGTTTTCATTCAAAGGCACGTTCGCCTGCCTTTTAAAAGTCGACATTTTTCTTTCGATATACCGAAATATCGATTTCACATTTATTTTCGCACTTCTACCAAGCCGTCCTATTACAATTGCTACGGCTGTGCAATAAAGCATAGAGCTGACGATCGCCAATTTAAAGACTAATCTCACGATTTTGCTTTGTTCTAAATATTGAAATTTACGAAATTTCAATCTCAAAACCGCGTAGTTGTAGACTTACCTCGACCAGGGGCTCTTCCTTAGTGACATCTCCGTTCTTGGGTGTGTCCTCTCGTGCTGGCTTGGTCTTGTCTTTTTTCCCAAAGCTGAATGTCCTGAATGAGAACTTGTGTCTCTTTGCCTGAAATCAATCCAGTCACATCAGAAACATTCATCACTAAATTTTCAAAAGAATATTATTATTAAATTCAACCTAAAATTTCCTCTACTTTATTAAAAGTACCATCATTGAAAATTATTATTAACTAGTTATTAGAAGACAAGAAGTAGTAAAGCACTCTTTAGAATCATGAATTAATATGAATATACAGATCTCTGTAGAAACCATTACCCCCTCTTGAATATCATCTTACTTATTCCTTTTACTAGAAAATTATCTGCAACTGCAACTGCAATATACTTACAGCAACATAATCTGATTTTGAGTTAAGGACTTACTCGAACGTGACTCGACTGACAAATGTAATTATTCAGATTTTCAAATGAAGTGGATTTAAATTGGATTTAAACATAGCTCGCATAAAGGAGAGATATATACGCTAAGGAGTAAGTAACGTTAAATAAATTATGAAACTCTCAGGAATAGTTAGACATTGAACTATTTAGATTATTAAAAGCTAAAGTCAAAGTTGTAACTCGTGCATTTTAAATGAGATATTAAGCTTCCTTTCTTAAGTATTTACTACAGAAGAGAGCATAGAGGTGAAGAAAAATTTTCTAAAAACCCAGGATGATTAAGACGGAGAGCTTACCTTATCCTTCTTTTTGGTTTCCTTGCTCTCTGGCGATGTGGTTGTATTTGGACTGGCAGGAGTGGCTTCAGTCGGTGTTGTGACCTCTGCAGCCTCTGCAGGGGTATCCACTGAGGGTTCTGCTTTCGTCTCATCAGATTTTACCTCTTCCTGTTTGCATAAAAAAAAGCAAAGAAGCTTTTAGTATTTATACTAAGAAACAAAGTTTTTAAAACTATTATTTAACTTTTAGCTAAGACAGGCGCTTCCAAGTGCTTTTAGCAGTAAATACTAAAAGGTCTAGCAAACTAGTTTTGCAAATAAATCTAAAAACTTTAAAATAAAAGTTTAACTTTGCTTTCTAGAAAAAAATACATAGTAAACGATTTAAACGCATTGTGGAGGAATTTTCTTAAGAATTAAATGTTCTGCATTGGTCCATTTTCGAATTATGATTGATTGAATTAACCATGTTATTTATTATTTAAGAAATTACATGCAAGAAGCGTGATTCGATCGAGGGCATAAAAATAGCACGCATAAGTTACGCTGAATAGTTACGTTGATGACTCTGATGATAGGTTGTGTTTATTTTTGTTGATTCATAAAATACAACATAACAAATTACACTGTTGCGGCAATTCTTCTTATCAAATGTTTGGGAAAATTGCGGAAAATTTGCTGAAATTAGGGTCCCAACAATCTTAGGGAAAATTAGCGAAAATTTCCGAAGAAATGTTTAGTGTAGTATTAAAAAGGCCCTCTATCGAATTCTGGATACAATGCTCGCATTAATAAATTACGAAGAACGTTTGAAATATTCCAGCGAGTAATTCCGCGCCCAATGACCTTTTCCAATAGTAGTTATTCGTACCCCGAGGCACCCACGCCTCCATGGCGTTCGATTGAAAACTCATTAGGTTGAACGCATGATGGTAGCCAACGCTTTTATTTTCTACGCAAACTCGTGGACAGATATGTGTGGGAAAATAAATTCCATAAAAGCAAAAGGTTGTCAATTTCTCAACAATTTCTTCTCTTCCTATATTTATCGCAACTCAAGGAATTGAAAGTGCTCGTAAACGAGTTAATTCCCTCGAAAGTCATAATACTTTGTCGAGTGAAACAGAAATATGTAAAAACCTTTGAAGAAAAACAAAATCGCACTACTTTTAAGACTCAGAATTCACGATTCTATCATTGGAATTACAATCATATAAGTTTTCTATTCTTGTTGATAAAAAATATTCAAAAGAGAAAAATTTCATTCGCATTGGATAGTATCAGTCAATGCAATAATAAGCCGATCTTATCGACATGAGAGTCACTTAACTATAGTTAAATTATACACTTAGCAATTAATTCGAAATTAGAAGTTGGTAAATGAATAGCTTTGTTCGCTAATGTCTAATGTTATAAACTCGCCTCGAAGTTAATGAGCCATTTATCTACGACATTATTGCATATGAATTTTTATGATTATTCTTGGAACTATTAACTCATAATTAACAATTATTGTCAAATTTGAATACCTGTAGAAAAAAAAAAGAAAAAAAGATTAGATTTTAAGAATCTACAATATTGAAGAAGCAAACTTGTAAGCCCTCTATAAAATAAGATCAAGTATAAAACATAGTTTGTCAAAGGTTTGAGGACTATTAAAAGCTTATCTTGAAAAAAGAAGGAAACGTTGAAGCTCTGTATGTCGATCATGAAGATGATAGCAATCTTCAGTCTACCCTCAAAGCAAACAGTTTAAGGTTTCTCAAGGACTAATTAATAAACTCGATAATTGGAAAGTAGTTAACGCAGAATTTCAAGAAAATTGCAAAGACGACGAGGCTAAAATTACCCTTCCTTAGAATCAGTTTGCTTCCGGTAAAGTAGGACTTCCGTAGTTGTTTTTAAGGAAACTAGAAGGGAAGAGAGGAGAGTTTAGAGAGCACAGAGTGGCAGCTGAGAAAGTTGAAGGTAGAAAGAAGGAAGTAAAGAAAACACTCGTGGGGTTGACGCCTTCCTTTGGCAAAGTTTGGTATACGGTGTACCTACTCACCCGTGTAAAAGGAGATTCTGAAGGACCATCAAAGGCCGAACAAAGGCGACAACTTCGGTTTTGTTCATGAGATTAGAGCTTAAGATGTTGTGGAAATCTCATCATTAAATTGTTACCATAGTGCAGATAGATCAAAATTGGTAGAAAAATAATCGAGACTTAATGGCTCGTTCAGTGCATCACGAATGTTATTATCGACTGACAGTAAAAAGATGTAGACGAAGATGAAAAATGGGAAGGTTGGTGGTTCTTTAATGGAGTCGATTTAATCGATCCAGCTTATCGTTCCCTCACCTTTACCAGGAAGTCGATGAGCTGCTGAGAAGCTTCGGAAAGAAGCCACACCTATATTAGAAAATTTCCTCGAGTTTGAACTTGGATAAAATCGCCAATGATTCAACGCTCTATTGCTGACAGAAATTGAAGATACACAAGAACTTTGGAATGTAATAACTGTCAATTTAAATTTAAAAGCTACTAAGGGACTCGCTTCGAAAATAGCTGAATTAAAAAAAAAGCAGACCCTAAATTTTCGATCCTAAGTTTCGCAAGCGGAGTCAATTAAGCCATGAGATTCCACTTCAATTAAAGTTATTAACGAACGTCATGGAAGAGACGAGGGAAAATATAAAACAAGGACCAAGGGTCATGCAGAGAAGAAAAATATAAAGAGCTGGTGACAAATAATATCTACACTCATATCAGAACACTTCGTTAAAATGTCTTCAGACTTGAGGAAACTAACATTGCCGGTTAAAAAGAAAAAGAATAGTGTTTCGTAGCATTTAAAGTTAATGAGGTTGCTCGCAGACTAAAACACAAAACTGCCTTGGGGCAAATTAAGTTCTCACAAAATAAAATTACGCTCAGTTACAACACTTTGTATTCGGAGAGGAGTCTCCCACAAGAAACTACGAGTCACGAGTCACAATTAAAAACCTCGAGACTCGTTTTTCAAAACTACAGAGATTCCATGAAAATGTCAACGAGTCTCAAACTAAATGAATTTTTCATTCAGTGTTAAACCTTTAAATGCTAAAATGTTAGAACCTAAACCTCTGGAAAATATAAACGAAATTATCTTCTCTGTTTGCGGAAAGACAATTTGTTTTTATGGGAGAGAGCAATGGACGTTGAAAGAGTTACGAACGTGATTCTTTTCTTGGTGAGAGCTTTATTTATACCCGCGAGAAAGGAAATTCCCAAACAATAAAGTCGAGCTGTCAATACGTCAGTGGTATTGTGCTCAGTAGACGATATTGTTTTTTTTAGAGTTATTTCATTTCCGGGATAGAAAGAAGAGTGAACTTTTTCCTCAGTCCTCAATTTCGTCATCGCGTTTGTTCAATGAACATCTATAAAAGAAAAAACTTTTTCAATATGTTTTTCTTTTTAATAATAATAAAAAAAATGATATTTTCATTTCTAAATTTCCTCCTATATACTTTCAGACAGACGTCTGAACTTCCACGTCTGGAACTTTAATAGCAATGTTATGTTTATACTTTAACCGCGAAACTTTATCGTCGTCTCAGCTGATCATGCGACAGATCACCGGAACCACAAGCTAGGGTTCATGCCACGTCGTACAGCTGCACCAACAATAAAATTTAGAGAGGCTGAGAGTCTGAGACTGCTACTCGTATTGCTAATAAACCCACATATTTTTTCAGACCTCAATATTGATACAATAAGTATCAATTATCAATTCTAAGAGATCATTAATACTACAGGATGGTCACAAGATTCAATTTTTCAATTTTCTTGATATTTCCCTGACTTTCTGGCAAATTTCACTGAAATATCATAAAACTGATTTAATTAATTTAACATGTTTATATAAAAAGAACTTTGACGATAGGATGAAGTATAAAATTCCTTTTATAAAAGGACATTTAATAGATGCATTAAAGGGATCCAATTTTCCACCTATTTATCTATCTAATTAAAATCTTAATAACATTTTAAATTAATATCCACGAAGCATGAAAATATACAATATGGTCAATATTATATACGAGTAACCCGATACCTAATTACAGCAAAATAATTCATAGCACCAGCATCAGCGATTAATTTACAAGCTGTAGAGGCTGTTGGAAATCGAGTGTATCTATAGTGCGAAAGGTAGGTACAATGTACAGTACAAGTATATACTACATACAGTAAACTATGTACGAAACCAAATGTTTGAAATGGTTCGTTGTCAAAACGGTTTGTTGCACCAAACCACACTACTAAAATCTCATATTTCAAGCAAAATGTGCCTCATTTCATTATCAGAGCCGTTAAAACTGTCTGCAAGTACCGTCACACTTGAAGCGATCGATTCCCAAGTACTCTCTCATGCAAAGCAAAGTTACTCACGCAAAAAAAAAAATGTTAACGAGGGCAGTAAATTTATTGAATAAAGAATTACAACGCTTGGAAGAGATTGGAATTTCTCAAGTTCTCAACAGTTCTATTTAGTAAAATTCTTAGAATATAAACCTTGAAGACTCTTCTAAGTATAATTTATATAAATTCGATCAATATATATTAATTTCTGCGAACTGTTTAACTGATAACAAAAATAAAAGATTAATAATGTTTGTGTTTTTCCAGACAAGAAATTTCCTTGCACCACTTGCATCTTAGTATTATGCAAATTCCGAGTTATTATTACATTCCTCATCAGCTAATATAGCTTTAAGATAAGACTGCAGAAGAAGAAGCTGTAGATTCTAGAACTAATTACTTTGTAATAGGGTAAAATAAAATTATGAATGAAATTTCTGGAAATGATCTACTGGATTCTATTTTCGTTGGTCTTATCATGAAAGAATAGTTTCATTTGAGAGTAGTAAGATTTATAGAAGGGTAAAGATGATAATATATCGATTTGTTTGCTGACGAGAACATACTACACGAAGGCACTTGAGTACAATGGCTTTCTAGCATTTCACACAAACACTAACTTAGGCTTAGTCGAGGACGCAACATTCTGCGCATCGTAATTCACAATCTCTACATTGCTAAGTGTATGTAACGAACGTTGAGACGGAAAATTCAAAGAGGAATGCACCTTTCGCTTTCCACTCGTCAGTGCCAATAATATGTTTCTACCCTCAATATTTCTCTACTCATCATTCCTCTGAAAGAAACTCAAGGTTCCTTGCAATCTGAACAACTTCAAATTGCAACGAGAACAACAACCGAACAACTTCCATCATCTCAACTTCAATATCGCAACAAAAAATCAAGAATCTCAATTCTTCCATTTTGAAAGACTCCAATTATAAATTAGTCAATTTTAATTCACTGCGAATCTTCTTATGGTTCTAGAATTCAATCGATGATTCACTACGATGGAATTTGCTATGGAGTATGTAGTTTGCTACACCTGCCATTCTTCGACCTTCAAAACTTCCAACTCCTCTACAATCTACAATCTACATTCCATTTTTTTATCGTACCATTTTCTTTAACTATTATTACCTTTTATTTCAACTCTGATACTCTTTTTGCCAGCTGTTGTTGTCAGCTTTGGCTAATATATGCTAATGCTTATATAAATTTCGATTCGATTCTTATACAACTCATATTTAAGATCAAAAAAGAAAAAAGTATATTCACCAATAAATTGTTCCTCTATAAGGTAACTAGAAGCCTAAAAGATAACAATTTTCCAGGTAAAAGAGAAAATTGTTGTAATTTCAAGATAGAGCCAATCTTGATAGTTTACTATCGATTTATAGCTTGTTATATTTTTACAAGCTACAATTTCCAAGTTTACTTGATCGTTTCAAAATGAATAAACAAATAACAAATTTCGTGAAATCGAGGTCGTTGCTCTTATTATGTATTTAGAGAAGCACTCGTAATTCCTCACAGCTCATAATAAGTCAAGAATAGAATACTCTCTGACTGATAGACGCTAGATTGAGCTTTAATATTTCTTCGTAGATGCCACTCATCAATTCGACTTCTGTCAACACAGTACTCTTCTCTCTAGAAGTAACTTATTAAACACATTCCTTCTCGTTAAAAACACCGCAAGAGTTGTACATTCCAGTCTCATATCTCAGCCTCTCATATTGAATTTACATGATAACAATAATGCTCTTTGCTCTTACAAACTTTCCTGACAAAAAAAACTTCTGTATTCGAGCTTGAAATTGAAGAATAAAAAAACGACAATTGACATGAACTTAAAGATTAAATATGGAATATTTTTAAATATTTTCGAGTATGTAAACCCAAAGAAGTTACAGAACCGAATTAGCCAAAGTCAGTCGTGAGAAACCTAAAGATCCGACCGCATCCGGCATTTAACATGGAATTTAAGACGACCTCGTCACGCGAAGCTCTCGAAAGGCTGGACAAGGATAACTGAAAAAATTCCAGTTTTATTCAAAGCCGTGTCTTCGTGCGGATAATCAGGGACTCACCCCAGATTCAATTTTCGGAATGACTGCATTGTACGACATCTCTCACTCTGTTCGAAATTCGTGTCAATAGAGAGGAAACAATGAAGCGAGATAATAATTCCAAACTCTCACTCAGCAAATTCCCTCGCAAATTCCGCGTCCAACTCTGCTTTTCTCTCATGAAAGCCAGATCAATGGATAAACTAACAGGAGAATTTTATTTCAAATTTTATACCTTGAAATGTTTCCCAGTCCAGTGAAATCGTACCTTCACTCAACGTTCGCTAAATATTAAATTAAATGAAAATTTGATTAGAATTTGTATTAAATAAAAATCGAGATAAAAACATTTGATCAAATAAAGCGATTGGAAGTATGTCAGTCCAACTATTAAGTTGTGATCATTAAGTTTAACGAGTGGGTCAGAGTTTTAATTAAGGAGAGCAAAATGGTCTGACATGCTAATCTGAGTAATGAGTCGAATGCGCTCGAAACTGCGTACCGGAGTTCTTATGACATGTGAATCATCGCAGAAATGTATCATCCCAATGATATTACGCCTTGCGTATCTTGCTCACCCAGATTTCTTGTATTTCTTATCACCGGGTCTCTCGCAAAACAATTCATTATGTGAAGAGAAAATTAGGTTATTGAAATATTACTCGCGTTTGATTCGTTTAACGTCACGCGCTATTAATTCAACGTAACTCACTTTGCACTCATTCTCCGTGCTGATAAAAAATCTGTTATGGCATTCTTTCCAACTTCTGATATTGTGAATCAAAATATTTTCAGAGAAAATGTACTTTATCTTTACGTGGTTCACAGAATAACAAGAAAATGTTTGTTGAAAATGAAAAAATTTCTTTTACGTTTTCTTTCCAAGTGAATGAACTTGCGTAAAAGTAAACCATAAGCAAAGTGCACCGTCGGCCTTTCGAAACTTTGACCCTGGACGAAAGACGACCTACCTACTTATATGTCTCACGGCCAAGGTCATTGTTACGACCTTGAGTTATACCGCAAACCCTGACACGTCAGACGTCACATCACAATCTTTCCTGCATTTGTGGCTTCCACTTTCCGGTGGAAATCATCATTTCCTAACTCCAAACTCCCAATAAATTACTATATTTACCGAATACCGAATATTCAAAACCTTAGCCTCTATTTTTAATTCTTTTTTATCTCCTATATTATGTCTAGCAACATGTGGTTTACTCTCGGGTTTACTCATATTCCCACGATTGTGGTTTCTATATTTACATTTCGGAACATCGTGCCTATAAATAATTCATTCAACCACAACTTTTATGGATCATAAGATAGCATGAGAGTAGTAAAAAATCCAATATTTTTTTAAGAAGGTTCGTCAATCAAACTTTAAAGAGTCTTCCAAACGTCTTTTCCACTTTTGTGAGATTTTTCTAGAGTCTAGAGCGAAAAAAACAATTCCGTTATTTGCTGACTCGACTACCGAGGACGTAAATCACTACAAGTGAAAATAACGGAAAAATTTTTACTCCAAGAAGTAGGATCAGTGTACTGAGATAGGTGTTGTAAACAACAGACGAGCTGAATGGTTTTTAAAAAGAAGAGAATGAGGAAAGAGGCACCTGCGTGAAACTTTTATGACATACCCGAGATGTCCGAGAGCGTTGTAAAAAGAAGGAAGTAAACAGCCAGAAGAGATAAAAAAGAGAGAAGAAAAAGCCTCAGAAAAAGGAAAAATCAATACAAAGAGAGTCCTTTTCAAAATTACAGGGATATCAATTACTTCCGGTTACAATTTTGAGTAAAAAAAGACTTACATATTATTTTGAAAAAGCAACTATATAATTTATAACTTAATAACTCGCAAATCGAATCTCCAAATGAAGTTAAATAAAATTGGAGTTTCCAATTTAGAGAGAAAATTCTCTTCTCTATTTTTCAAACACATTTACTCCGAGTTCATAATTAAATTCTACGGATTTAAATAACTAGTGATTTGAGTGAAGTGTATATGCTCGTGAAACGGAAATGAAAGGAAAAGCAGAGAAGTGACTCTCTCGCGTGTCACAGTATCTGGTGCGTGACAGTTGCCAGGATTTCTCAATCAAGGAAATATCCAGTTTCATCGCGGAGAATGACACGATCCTGTATACACGATTTACAACTGAGCCCATCTTCCTCTAATGTTTAACAACACAAAATTTTCAATTCTCCTCAAACTCAAGTTTCCAACTGTATTTTAACGAGTGCTCTGAATTTTAACTAATTCAAATGGAGAGGATGTTTTTACAAAAAGAAAGAAAAAGAATGAAACCCCATTTCCAAACATTCAGTTCTCAAGTAAAACTACTTTCCAATTCAGCATTTGAATTTAAAATATATTCCTCGGTGTCTTAAAAAGATCTCGCGTTTGTGGGAAACCCAGACAAATTTTGCAAGTTTGCACAATGTTAAGGAAATTCCTCTTCAATCTGCCCTGTCTAGAGAGTTGGCAGGAAGTATATTTTGTCAAAGTTTCCAGTTTAAAAGACAAACTTTATGTTTGATGATCAGCCAAAGGTACAGTTTCTCCTGAGTACTTTAGAATCGATCCAAGTCGAACGTTCGTTGCCTTCAAAGTGAACAAACGTCACCTAGGTCAGGCTCGGAATAGTGCAAACGTGGCTTTTGTTACGCTTCTGCGCATGCTGCATACAATATACTCGTTTGTCCGTTAACCCTCAAGTTTTATTTACGATGCCAAGTCCGAAAGAAAAACGACGGACTCGAAGCTCACATACCTTGCATTCCTATACACTGAACCAGTCAACAACTCGTATCAATTAAACACCTACTCTTGTTTATTTCTAGCAATTAGGACTCAACGTTCAACAAATCAAGATTTTATCATTTTTCTCCACAAAGCGTTCAAATCTTCAAAACGGAAAGAATGAATAGTTTACCTTGTCTTTCTCAGTGGCCTCATCCTTATTTTTCTCTTCTGCAGTTTCCGTGTGTGGAGCAATGCCATTGGTGGTAGGTTTTGTGTCTGTTTCCTCAATCCTTTCTAGTTTTCCATCGCCAGGTGCTGCAGCATCTCCGACGACACCACCTTCGACAGGTAAACCCTCCTTCTTCGGTGTTGTCGTTATGTCCACAGACCTTTTGCTTTGTCGCGCTCCCATCTTTCCACCGAGGAAACTACCTTCTATGTGACGTACTTCTCTTTTCTGTCCTGATCTTTGCTCCCAAAGACCCTCCTCTCAACTGCAAAATAAAAATACCAATTAGACGACCAGATTACATAACTCAGAAGAAGAAAAGCTATGAAAATAGCAAGAGGGAAGCTTTTTTTACTTAGAAAGAAAATCTCTATAAAAATCGCTCTTAGTGTCTTACAAAAGACTCTTATTATCGCTAACGTATCATCATTTTTTCCATGCGTCATAAAGCGCTGACTGTGTTCTCTGATAAGTGTGGTAATATCTTTTCCTTTGTAAGCATCTAAACAATTATGTTCTCTGTGCCACGAGATCTTGATAAACTTTTCTTTTTCAAGTTCCGTTTTAGAAAAAGGACCTTCATTTTCCATTGTTCTGCTAATCTAAAATAAACTCCCCTCTTCCTGTGTTATCCTAAACTAAATTCCCTACGTAAACACAAGTTGCTTGTCAGGGAATTTCGTATCGAAAAGGAAAAAAATATTTTCTTCTCCAACGGTTGCTTTCTCGGACCAGTAAAGACGTTAATTACTAACATAGTGACGTTCGTCACAAACCCCATTATAGGGATTGTGGAAAGATGTTTGACGTACGTCTGTACCAAACAAATTAAGCTAACGTCGTTAAAAACGAGTCATTCTGCACTTTAGCAACGGTACAATGGCGAGAGAAACTTCACGGGAATTACAACTGGAATTGTGTTTGAAACTGAAAAAGTCCACAAGGCACTAACAACAATGTGCGGAACGTATTAGCACACACTTAAATACCATGTGACAAGGCATACGCACCGCTGCCTTCGCCTTCTATAACAGCTGACAGTTGTTGTCACCTCAGGTCTTAAGACAAAACAAATCTTGGATTCTAAACAAGTCTAAATTTATATACTGAAGCATTTTTTTCCATTAAAATAGTCGCCTTACATCTTTCAAACATAACTCTCTTTTCCAATCAGATCAACAAAATCCAGTAGGTAATTCATTATTAAGTACCAATTAAAACAGTGCAGATTAATTCACCCGGAACGTTCTACTTTCTTGTGCATAAATTTATACAGGCGTCTAAGATGAATGAAAACGATTTTATGACTAACGCGAAGAACTTACGACTTGGTGATTTCGCGTGGGTTGTTCTCTGTACTACAACTCATAGAACGCATGTAGTCCGTCTCTTTCTCTTCCTCTGTTAGACTCTATCACTGATGTCTTGTAAAACAAGCATTTTAACAACGACTTATCAAATCAAGATGCTAAATGAAATATGATCTCAATTTCTACATAATGCTTAAGCAATAGAGTGTTTCAATTCAACAAATCAATGAAATTGTTGGCGACTAAAGTAGAGATTAATTTTCCTTTTAGATGCCATTAATTTCAAAGATCATTAAAAGAGAATATATCTGCATGGTTCGAGAGTGGGGATGCGATCATAGATCCGTTATCTTTATTTCAACACGAACCAGGAAAGATTCACGAGGATGATTGGATCGATCCGATTACTGGGAAAGGAGAATTCGATGTGCTTTTTTTCGAATCAGCAAAGGAGGAAAAGAGACGAAGAACAATTGCGCAGAAAGGAAAGTTTATGAGCAGACCACACCATCTTGGCATAGTAGGTTTCCTTCTAGACTCTACGATAAAGCTCCACCTCCCCCGTTCGATTCGAGCACTGTCTCTATATGTATAGTGACAGGTAGTACCAATGAATAGTCGCATTTGTCTCTAGGTAGCCTATTCACCGAGCATTGCACTTTCCTTTCTTCGTGTTTGTGCAACCTCGTCCTACGATCTTATCCAGGATATTCAACCCAAGTATTCCGAAAGGAATTTTAATTTAAATCTATTTCGTTGAAAAAAAACATAGTCACGTAAAATTTCTCTCAGTAAAGAAATGCTGTCGACACAAGGGAGCCGTAAAAGGTTTTACGGGGGTAATATTTTCCGTTGAAGAATTTAGAGGCATATTAAGAGAGCCAAGCTTCCACTTTGAGGAATTATAGGTGTCCCTCGTGTCAATACCGCTCCCTTCTTAGCTTTTGACCTCGGCCGAACTTGCGTAATAAATTGGACTTGGTTATACGGAGAGACTCGGGTCCCATTGTCACCAAAACCGAGAAAATTAGACCTAGCTCACCTTCCTTGCTTTTTATGTCCTTTTCGAGCAACCACCGCCATTCACAAAATTTTAAGTAAAACGTGTTGTCAAAACACGTTATCTAAAAAGAGAATTTAAGATTCTTTCTCTCCACTATTTAATAAACACAAAAATAAGGAAAGACTTCAGATACACCCGACGCCGATTGTCTGTGTTTCTCGTCTATTAATAACCATTTGTTAGCGATAAATTGGAGAATGAGAAGAGTCAATAGATACAATGTTTTTACAGAAACGAGCAATTGAGATTATTGTTATCATTTTAAATGTGATTAATAGACAACGGGCTTATTATTTTGAAGATCGATGATACCGAAGCACTTGAAAAATAATCAATGTTTCTATATCTGAATTGTTTGCCAACAGAAGAAGATTAACCCACTCATTATGAAATCCAAATTGTTGGTAAATTATATGACAATCTTAACATCGTAAGAAAAATTAGCAATTGAAATCAAACAAAAAGGTCTTGAAATTCATTCCAGGAATGGAAAAAAGCTCATTAGCGAACCCTTCGAATTCCTTTCCTAACTTTTTATAGTGTCGTTTCTCTAACTCAAGCACCTGCGATTCCTTGACTATAACTGGCACACGTATTTCCGGTACGGGGGGAAGGTCATGCAGTACATATTGTATGTGCGCCTATATTTAGTATGTACGAGCATATCGCATTGGATGACACCATGTGCTGCATCCTGAGATACAGAAAACTCGTTTTGACAATTCGACTCGTATCAGAAATGAAGAGGAGTAAACGAAAACAAAGAGACAAAGAGTTGATACATGATGCAATTTCTTATCACATAAATTCCTGACAAATGGTAATGTAACAAATAGAATATTATGGTTAAATGATGTTAACGATTGTTGGTCTACTGTTCTTTTTAAATTTTTGTCAATATTATATACCAAATAATTATATACAAAATAATTGCTTTCAGCGCAAGTCAAAAACAAATACAAATAATAATAATACAACAAATACTCTGGAATATTAAAGAAACTTTTACTTTGAATTATTAAAATAAAAGTTTTCATCGAAACAAAGTTTTTTTCTGATCATATAAATGAATCCTATATCGGGAATATATTCCTGTATCAGAAATTTCTTTCTCTAAATTGGTTTAACAAATTAATAAGCGTATTCAGAGGTCACTGCCGTCAGAGCTTGTTAGTCCAATATCAACGGCGGTCGATTCGACCAGACCATTTTAGATGAGAGCTTTATTTCATCGATAAGGCTCGCACGATACTGACGTACAAGAAGAGGGCGATAATTGTTCGAAATTCTTGAGAACTTGTTTGCGAAGACAAACGCAATTTTTTCCTCATGAACTTCCCCATAAATTCGTCATAGAATCATCATCCGTTGATCATCCGGCAATACAAGCCGAAAAAAAAACTTAATCCAACATAATCACAATCAGGTTCACGAGGATCGTAAGAAGTGTTTACAAGCACTTCAGCTTGAATCAGTAGCCATTACGGTACGAAGTGTGAATGAAGCAGATATGCCAGGTTGTAAATATTTACTTTCATCCCTTAATAGATGTCAACCATGAAATTATTTTGAAAATGTTAGACATAGTAATCGTTAGATATATGTAGAAGCATTGATTCCATTTGCTTTACTCATCAAATTACGGAGAGACATCTGATCATAGGATCCTTAATTAGAATCGTGATTAGAATTCATGTTCCAATTTCTCGTATACCTCCAGTTCGATTACTGTAATTTCGAGATCCGGATCGAGTAGATTTCGTAATAGAGTTGACTCCCGACCCTCCGATCAGTGGTCTAAAATGACTTCCGGCAGGCCCGGGAAATTTTGGTTTCAGAGACAGGCATCTGCTTATTCGTCAAGCATGAGGCAAGTATTATACTTGAAAATTAGAATTATGAGAATGTCGAGCAGTAGCCCGTATCAAGTATGTCCCGCATGCTTGGGTAAATACGCACGTGCGTGTTGGCGAGTTTTGTGAAAAACCTTCTCAATCCTATACAGACATGGTGAATTCCTCTCTTTCAAGGACACAAAACGTGCAAGTCACTTAGGGACCAACATCAAGGCCCTTCGATGTACCAAAAGTTTCGAACGTTTTAAAATGAAGAAAATATTTTTTCTCAATTCTATTTTATCCAGAAATACTGTTCCAACTAAAAAGAACAGTTATATTAGGCTTTCCAAGTTTCTTTTAAAGAATCATTTTCAACACAAATGAATCAATATTTTATAACTGTTTCTAGTTTAAAGTACAATCATTTAAAGTACAATCAATACAAACATTCGTTCATTTGAACATTCAGAACTTTTCAGGCATGGCTCTCTTCATCTATTTTTGTTCCCCAAGCGCTTTCCACAAGTCTCAAATCATACACGATATGGAAATACAACTTTTGGAATTCGTAACATTCCTTTTGGAAATGATTCGAAAATATAAGTTGTGTATTGTTACAAGAAAGGCAAATAGTTTCGAGATTAAGCAGAACGGAAACGTGATGTTTACTCGATGAGGCACTTGAGAAAAGTGGAAGACAGAAACATATGTGAAGGGATCAATGTTTGGAATAATAATTAGGGACAGTTTTTTTTTCCCTAATTCGAAAGGAAGTTAATCTTAAATGGCTAAACATAGAAAAAAAGTCTTATATGAAGTCCGAAAATGGACTAAAATGAAGCCAGTATCTAAATATCAAATCAGTCCCAAAACTACTGAAAATTTCAGTGACTTTTCACTGATTTCCATTGTTCACTGATTAAAATCAGTGAACAATCTAAAAATTAAGAAGATCAGTACACAAGTAAGAGATTATTTAAAAAAACATGTGCTTGTTTCAAAAAGCTTTATCAACAAGAATTCCTGAAGAGTAAAAGTGAAAGGAGTCAAGAAATTAAGGAAATGTTTGCAAGTTAAGATTGCAATAGCGTTGCATTGCGCAGAAGTTGGAGAATAAGAGAGTGGGAGTAAGATGAAGAGAAAAGATGCGGTAGAGTTAATGGCCTGTTATCTCAGAATTGTTGTAAGAAGAATCATTATTCAAACTATTTGAGTTGCTAAGGAAAAACCAATTGGATGCAATTATCAAATCAGGACAAAACAAACTCAATTCCCCTGATATAAAAATAGCCAGACTATTTCTGCAGACGTATTTTGCGAGCTGAGTCGACACCGTAGTGGAATAATAACATTTTTCCAAGAATAGATCATATTTTCTGCAAGAAATCAGGACAAAGAGAAAGAGGAATTTCGATTTATCTCAATGTTCCAACTTTGAAAATTCAAATTCACAAGTTTCGGAACTGAAAACCATAATAAACCGTAATAAATAATCCATAAGTGACTTATAAATTTCAAGAAAGTCTATTTTCGTGTTTTAATAACAACGGCGAGTTGGAAAGGCGCCTAAAATATTCAAAACGGTCATTACGCAGCTGTTCCGATGATTTTTAGTTTATAATAAATTAGTCTAATTTCTCAGTTCTTTTATTCTCCCATTTCCGACGATACGATATCAATCTCCAGAGAGAGAGAGAAAGAGAGAGAGAGAGAATTACGTCAAGACTTGTTAAGTATAATCGGAAGGCTGGTGAAAGATAGACTTATTAGTTTGAAACGGCGGAAGCGATAGTACCTTCACGATACACATTTGCACTGGCAGACACCATTCACCGCAATTTATGGGATGAAATTTATCGCGAGGAAAAATAAACTTGTTAAATCCTCGATTACCGGGAATTGAAACACACCGAGCTACGATACCTAGACATTGAACGTAATTTCACGTCGAGTTGTAAGTTCTTGCGGGAAGCTAGTTAGAGGCTTATTACTGGATCCTGAGACACGAAAAGCATTGCGAAATCTTTCTTGTCGTGGAACAGGCCGAACGACTATGGCGATGTTTCTCAGCAAGTTAAACTCGAACTTAAATCTATATAGAAGTGAGTGACGGTGCGAAGTCGAAGCTCAATGTTCGGCCAAGCCTGAAACAGTTTCTCGGCCTTTCTCCAACGTACACATATAACTTCGTACAGTGTATACGAGACAATCGTTTCCGTGGAAGCCTTGACTGCGTTTTAAATGCACAGCAGGTAGGTCTGCTATGCAAAAATCGGCACAAAGAGATCTGCCTTCGATGCGCGCTAACGACAGAGAAAGAGAGAGAGCGAGGGGAAAAAAAAGAGAGAGAGCTCTTGATGTAACTGTAAAAGAGAATCTACTAATGGACAAAGGGCTTATTTTTCTACTTCAAGGTTCGTTTACGAGAAACCCCGTTGGGGAGTAACGAAATCACCGACCTGCGATGTCTCGAGGACTCATCACAAATAAACCAGCCTTGCCTCGATCTCAGTTGCCTTTAAGCATTTTTCAGAGTCTCATTTAATTTTTTTGCAGAGGGTATTTATTAACCCTCTCAGAAACGAGCTCACTAAAAAAGCTTAGCAGCACAAAACATAATGAAAGTAAGCTCCCAGGATGTCGACTCTAGACTTGAAATTCTCTGGTTCTCTTCTGGTTCTGGAATTTTCTAGGCAATTCAAATATTTGTTAATTTTACAGTTAAATATCCTGTTTCTGAAACACGTTTTCATCTTTTTTACAGTTTCCTAGTCTGACATCCTGGCTCCTTAATGTTCGAAAAGTAGAATATTCTTTTCTTTTCGAAAGATTAGAAAAGATATATCCATGTTTTGTTACGTGGGATCAGATCGGTGGGATTAGCATAATACCTGCCAATGCCCTTCAGTGTTTCTTTGAAAAACGATATAATATTCTGGGGATGGCGCGGCAGGTACGTTCCCGGAATGCCCTTCCGGGATTTAGGATTTCGTCGACATATAGTACGTTAATCATTCACAGTTTTCAGAGAGAAAGCTAAGCTTTGAGAAACGCAACCGTCACCAATCGTAGGAATTTTACTACTATTCTTCACCCAACGATTTTCATCCAGTTGGAATTCACTGACTATAATTTTCATCTCTTCACTTGAAATTCATTTTCATCTCTTCGAAAACTCGAAGAGCCGAGATCACTTCACTGTGCACTGAACTTCATGAAGTACTCGCAAGAAAAATCACAAGTAAACCCAAAAAAAAAGCAGTGGTCCATACGAAAAAAAAAACAATCTCAAGAGGAAAAGAAATGCGAGGAATGTTTGTAAAAGCCGATCGAAATTTTCGGGTCTCGCGTCCGCTCAAATCGATTGCATGCTGCCCATTTTCAAAATGGCGAGAGTAGAACCCCGTACAATCCCAAGATCGCACGCGTGGTTCGACAACCGGCGTCAGACATCTGGAACCGCCAAAAAAGCCCAATCCCTACTCACAAAATTGCAATCCACTGCCGTTATATTCCTCAAAAAAGAAAAAAAAAACAAAAGCTGCATTTTTCCCACTTTCCTAATAAATTTCTCCCTTTAAAAACCTGCGTAGGTCAGAAGATGTGCAGGTTACGCGTAAGGGTGCATTTTTCGGCATCACCTCGTTTCCAGCGTAAAATACTCGATAGTAAATTACGGCAGAAAAGTCGCGCACACAACAAAGGAAAAAAAATGCAGCCGCACTCGAAGATGCGAAAAAAAAAGAACTCGTCGCGTAGTGGTGTACTCACCTCGCTCGAGAGCGTCGTAAAAGGCACAGTGTCACAGATGCACGAAGCACTGATAAAATATTCCGCAGAACTGGTTTAAAAAAAGTGTAGAATATGAACACACAAGGGTTAAAATGTATAATACGAATTACAAAACAAGGGTAGTAGTAGGCTTTTTAGCGTAGGGAGTTCACGAACTCATCAAACATCCACCTGGCTTGGTAACGCGCGACCGACTGGCGAAGCGAGCGCGATGCGCGGAGGGGAAGCGAGGCGAGGCGGCAGTGGCGGCGTCCGTCGGTCGGACCGTACGTCTGTCCCGGCTTTCGTCCGTCTGTCCTGTCACCAGTGCATTGCACGCCCGCACCCCGCTATCTTTCTCTCGCTCTCGTTAATCACTCCTGCACTTTTATCTCTCTCTCGCTCTCTTTCTTTCCCTTTCTTTCAACCTCTCTCTCCTCTAATTTCTTTCTCTCAACTCACCACGTTCTCGATCCAAGTCAACTTTACTCCGAAAACCATAAAAGAAACGCACCTTCACGAGAACTGTAACTCCTTTAATTTCCTTGCTCGAAGTACTTAAGTCACTTTAATCGTTAGTCACACAAGACCGAACTTTTTCTCTATTAAAAAAAAATGATTGTTGATGTTGAAGACACGACACTTTCCTTTCACCGTGAGCGCAGTTCAACGCACGAAGTGCACTCGAGAACGGCCGAAGAAGGAATGAGCTCCGGGAAGCGCAGCGAACAGGAGCGCAATGACCGAGCCCGGCACCCCGGGGTTTTACGGGTGGCAACCCTGCCCGAGCGACCTCGCCAACAAAGTGGTGTGGGGATTCAGGGCGGGGCCCTTCATCCAGAGAGTACCTTCCTTTGGCTTTCTAGGAATTTTCAGGAGCCTCTTTTTGCGTCACTTGGAGAAAATATAAGGGTATAGGGTTCCTCCAAGATCGAAATTCAAGATTCTGTTTAGTTGAATTCAATTACAATCGTCGCTTACAATAGAGACAATCAGACAAATGATAGACTCGATGATAGAGAAGGTCAATGTCACAAACTTATGATGAGACCCCTCACAAATCAAAGTTTCGAACCTAGATGAGAACTTACAACCAGGAATGCGAGCAGGAATGTCTAACGAGCAGAGGGAATGATTTACGATATCCAATTATTCAAAAAGGCTTTTAATCTGCTGGTATCTGTGATTACTGGTTATTCTGAATATGAGAATGTTTAGGATTAGATTGAAGGTTTTATAACAAATGAGATACCTAGAAGGGTTTAAAACTTTAAACTGATCTCACGAGGGTTTTCAGGTCAGAAATATGAACATGGCAAACATTTTTTTGATGCTAGAGAGTCTCGATCCCCCCAATTTGATTCGAAATCTGAAAAAAGAAATGTCATACTTTTTTTTTTTAATTTTCATTTAAAAAAATGTTAATTAAAATTTAAATGCCGGTTTTGACTTGAAGTTTCCCATGTAAATTGCATGGGGAAAAATCACTTTTTGGAGTTTTTGGAATAATTTTTCAGGGTTTCGGAAAATATTACGGAAGATTATAGAGGCTTGTTGGAAACTACCCAACAAAGAATTTCATATATTTCATATATGGGTTTGGCACCCCTAACACACCCCCATGGTGCCTTGAAAACTACCCTTAAAACCAAAAATGTCAATTTTTCATAAAACCGGCCTTCTGAGCGCTTTATCCTCGTTTCTTTTTTAATAAAAATTATTTCTATTAGTCTAGTGGAATATTTATCAACATTGGTTAATTAATTTTTAATAATTTAAACAAATTCCATTGGTTCAAAATTCTCGATTTTAGGGTTTTAAGGGGATTTTCCAAATTTAAGGGGGTAAAAGGGGGAAAAAAGGGGACGGACTGGCATCCCTGCTAAATAGAACATTATAGTTATTAATAGAACATTATAATTATATACTTTTTTCCTTAAAAAACATTTGTTTCTTCTTTTCTACATGTAAAAATTATTGTTTAATCTCTCCCCTTTTTTGTGAAAAAAAATCACCCTATTTCCCCTTTTTTGAACTCATTTTACGCTGAGCACCCTGAAAAGGCTAAAATGCAAAATAAGAATTCCACTCTTGGAATTAGAGTACTTTTTTCATTTTCCTTCTTGGCTTGTTATTTCTCAGCAGTAGTAAATGCCTCAGTGGACTGAAATTCTGGATTTCGCGAATCCTTGCGCATGGGCTATTCGAGATTCTCTGATCTACCAAAAGCCTACTTAGTTGAAGTATAATATATATGTATATTGTGTATATATATATAGTGGAAGTCAAAGATGCAGGTGTCGTGTTGGCACGATCTCTCAGTATCCGAGAAGTGCGCGCAACGTACTCTCGAGAGATGATCCTGTTAGTTGATATACAAGAGGCCAAAATTCCTCCCATGCCAAAGTATTATCTAATCAAGAGCAGGGAGTTTAGTATACCTACTACATATACAATATACATATATGCGTAAGAAACATTCGACCAAGTCTAGTCGATTTTTTCCATTAGCCTTAGGCGCCTTAGTCACCACTGACTTTATTCCGGCGAAAGGTAACCAATCGACAATCGACATACTTCCAGATAGATTGTAGATTACTAGATTTTGGTATAAACGTGTATTCCCTTTCGCTAGACCGCCTGGCTGTTTCCCAAACTGTTCGAGAAATTATCTCGAGAGAGAAGTTAATTTTAATTAGTATATATCAGTGGAAAATTAACTTAAGGGTGTTAGATCCAAGTTTTAATCGAAAAATTCGATTTCTTCATTTTATTCAACAAATATTAAATTTGGAATTTTTTCCCTCTGTATAGTTAATCAATTTTTAACTAGAATTATGCGTACAGAGCGAAAAAATGTTTATTTATAATTTTCGTTGAGTAAAATGGAGAATAGAATTTTGAGCTTAATATTTGGGTCCAACGCTCTTAAGAGTTATTGAAGGCTTTATAATATACATATTTAACACCAATAAAATAATGTTGTGATAAAATAATCTTAAATTCGTTTTAACTTTAGAGTCCGCCTTCTCAATGCACAATTTTAATGAATCAGGTCATCAAGTGGGTCGCAATTCGCTCCAAATAATTTACCTCTGAAAGGGTTAATTTTAGCAGTGCGAATTCTATTTTCATTTGGCACACTTTACGAAAAGTTTTCTCCGAGGGGTTCACGACTCATGAAATCAGGTGTACACTTGTTTAGAAATCTATTATACTGAATTCTCTAGAAGACTTAGAATTATTTACAATCATTTAAAATCCCTTGAAATTCTTTGAAATCACTTGAAATTTTTGGAAACCCTTTAAAATTCCTTAAAATAACTTAAAGTGCTTAAACATTCCTTAAAAATCCGCGAATCCTTAAATGAATCCTTAAAATGATTTTAAGACTTTTAAAATTTCACAAATAATTTAAAAATTACTAAAAATCCCTTGAAAATATGTAAAATCGCTTAAAGTAACGTTGAAGCATTTGAAATCTCTTGAAATCCCTTGAAATCCGTTAGAATCCCTTTAAATTCTTTAAAACCACTCGAAAACCTTCAAAATCACTTAAATTTTACTGAAATTCCTTAAAATCACTTAAAATCCTTTAAAAATCTGTAAATTCAATCAGTGGCGTAGCTTACTCTAGGGGGGCCCTGTATCAAAATTTGTCGGGGGGCCCTTCTACCCTTTTAATTTAAAATTTTTAATTTTACGAATTTTCGCTAACACACTCGGGGGCCCGTATCATTAATACGGTTAATACGGCGGTAGCTACGCCCCTGAATTCAATTCAAAGTCTCTTAGAATCCTTTAAACCACTCAAAATCCCTTACAATCACCTAAAACTGAAAATAAATTAAAATCGCCTCAAGTGATCACAGAAATTTTAGAGGAATTTTACAAACAAATTCCAAGTGATTTCAGGAGAATTCGAATTGATATAAAGTCACATGAATTCACTTTCAATTCACAATTCTCTTGTAATTCCTTTAATTTCCAAGAAAATTCTTAAAGTCCTTTAAAATTGTTGAAAATCTCTTGAAATAATTATAGAAACCCAGAAAATTTCCCTAACTACCCTGACATGTCTTCAACCGAATAGTTGAGTTGTAAACTCGTCAGTTTTCTCGTATAAATAGACGGTTTTCGCAAAATACCTGAGTATTATGCGGGAGTTTCTGCCCACAAGATAACTCAAAGTTCATTAACGAAATTATAAGCAACTTATGTTACAAAGAGACGATAATATCGCGTTACATCCCGCGAATAGAACACTTGCACGTACTTGATCGTGTAGCATGTTTGACGATGGGCTTTGGAATTCAAAACAATCCATCAAGAGCACGGTTGTATTTAATGTGGACTTTTAACTGGAATTTTGCTGTACAATCACTTGTGCTGGGTGGTCGTTAAGTTCCGATTGGAATAAAACTCATTTATCGAGAAGAAAGTTAATTTTCAGCTATACTTAGTTGCTAAAACTACAGACCATTTACCACCATTTCATAAAGACGGGGTTAAATGGCCTAGTTTTACTGAAAAATATTTATTATTGCAAATAATATTAAACATAATAGTTAAACATTAAGTTGGGGAAACTAAATTGCTCTCGTGATAAAGAGTACCACATGTCTTTAATTAAATAATTTATTCTAGCAAAAGGTGCTTTAGTTTCCTCCCAGAGTCTATATTTTAGCTGAATTACTCGAGCACCTTTCACGTGGTTCAGCGAATTCTTTTTTCATTGCACTCTATTCGCTCGTTCATCACATAGAGATTGAAATGCTCTTCTTAACGATCCTCTCAGCACCGCCCTACATTTCCAAGTCCTGCGCATCTTCCACAAAAAATGTGATCGTCTTTCAAGCCTCGTGAGAGACTCAAAGAAGGGAAAAGTGTACCCAGCATTTTGCTGGGAATTATATTGCCGTCGTAAGCATCAGAGACGAGTCGTTAATAAAAAAAAAGGGCGGAGTAAAGACTACCAATGAATATGACAAAATCACCAGCGATCCTTGAATTCACATTGAAGAAATAAGAGACAAAGAAAACTAACATAAAAATCGTTATTTTTCCGAAAAAATGGACTTTTCAATATATTTATGAACTTGAAGATTAAATAAAACACGAGAGAATCTATATACGAATTTGCTGATCGCAAAACGTTTGAATCGCGTGCAAGAAACGAATACGTATTTTTTTCTTTTTGATACGAAGTACACGAAAGCAATATCTGCGAATACTTAGTCATTGTTATCTCCTCTTTTGGACGTTGAAGAATATGTTATTTTCTTACACTCGTAGAGTCAGTGGGTTCTTTTGCTGATAACCTCACAGTACTCGAGAGACGGTGAAAAAGATGATTTTTCCGTTTCATAAATCTGTTTCCATTGATGAACCAATGCTGATTGTATATTAATTAAAAGAAATAACAAGTCTCTCTATTAATTCGATTACCATTGGGCTGAAGTTTCAGACTTCTACTTAGACGAATTTTTTTCTTCTTCAAAAATTCTCACTAAAAAATTATTTTATATAATAATTTGTTTACTTCAACAGAAAGCATGGGGAATATTTTTTTAAACAAAATTCCAAAGGATTTCGAAATATTTTTAACGATTTCAATCCATTTAGAATAATTTGAAATGATTTCAAGATGTTTAAATACATTTTAAGTGATTTTAAAGATTTTCAATGGATTTCAAATGAATTTAGGGGATTTTAAGAATTTTAAAGAGATTTCAAGACATTTAAAATGGTTTAAAGAAATCCCTTAATTCCTTAAAATCGTTTAAAATCTTGTAAAATCTCTGAAAAAATCTTTTGATAACCCTTTCAACACTTTTAAAAATCCCTTTCAATCCCCGTAATCAATCAAAATCTATTAGCATCCTTTGAAATTTCCTAAAATCACTATAAATCTCTTGAAATCCCTTGAAATTCCTTAAAATCACTTAAAATCTTTTGCAATCGTTTAAAAAACATTTAAAATAATTTGAAATGATTCTAAGATATTTAAATACATTTTACGCGAGGATTTTAAATGAATTCAAGAGAGTTTAAGGATTTTCAAGAGATTTCAAGACATTTAAAATAATTTTAAGAAATTTCGAAGAATTATTTCTGATGAAATCAAATGAAATCCTTTAAAATCCCTTAAAATCTTTTAAAATATATCAAAATCCATGGGAGTTCATTGAAATCTCTTGAAATATCCTGAAATCTCTTCCAATTCCTTTAAATTTGTGAAAATCAGTTAAAGTTCTTGAAATCTTGTGAAATCTCTGAAAAAATCTTTTGATAATCCTTTCAACTTTTTTAAAAATCCCTTTCAATCCCCGTAATCAATCAAAATCTATTAGCATCCTTTGAAATTCCCCAAAATTCCCTAAAATTCTATGAAATCTCTCAAAATCCTGGGCATCGCTGGATATAAATTTCTCCCAGTAAATAAATAAAAATCATGTATTTTGGAAACTTTTTTTTTTTTTATATTTTCATTCCAACAAATGTAAAAATAAAAAATCGTCAGACTGGACGTCTGAAACTTCTACCAAATTCGATTACCGGTTGTAATTTTCTCCGAGGATCGTGGTCCGTTACTTCCGGTGTCAAATCAACGTCTGATTGTCTGGGTTCTGCATCGAACCTTCGACATGCGAATTATCTGAGCCCTCGGGTAAAATGGACGACTCTTTAGGTTTTTTTATTGAAACGAAGATTCAGACGCGTAACGAGGCGCGAAGAATGAAAAACGAGTGCGGTTGAAACGCATCATTTCATTTTCCAAACTCGTTTCATTCTAAGCGATTCAATGACGTGGCACAAGGGTCGATACACTGTACAAAATTTCGTGAAATTTTCCTATAATTCCTTAAGGATTATTCCACATTTCAGTTTGGGAAAATGATCTTCTAGAAATTTCTTGGAATAATGCTTGAAAATAAAAGATTATAGAAAAAGCGCGCGAATTAGGCTAGTAAATTATAAGATTGAGTTCTGTAATCAAGCATGTGATACTGTGATATAAATGAGTGAATAGACAGCTCTGGGACGATCTAAAAATGGTTCTTGAATGAGTCATTTGATCAACGTAACATCAAGCTAATCGAGACACTGAAAGGAGACTCAGTTGTAGAAATTCTTTGTACTAAGCAGGAATGCCGCTGATTCACACCGTAATTGAAGAACATAGAACTTTGACCATTTAAGTGGCTGAGAGATATGCTCTTAATGGCGTTGGAATGGAAACAGAATTTCGGCGCCTTAGGGAAACGTGACACCTATTAAGCTTGGAATTTCACAAAATATGATTGTCATCAGTAAACTTATCCTACCGAGCAACTACAATTGAACGGAATCTCCCCCATTTAGTAACGTCAATAACAAGTTAAATATTCATTTCAAATATCATAAACGAGGGGCATTTCTATCAACATTAACCAATAGAGCTTTTTATCACCCAATCAGTCTTAAATGGTCTTTAAACGTAATTCGCTTTGCAAAAGGAATTATCGGAATAAGTGAAATCGTAGGCCAGTGCTCGGATGCAATTCAAGTACAAGTGCAAGCGAATTACATGAAACATTAGCAAAATAATTGGAAATCCATCAGCGTTTGATGGATCTGGAAAATTAGAGCCTTCCTGATCCAAGAATTTGCTATTACTTCGTGAGCAATCATCTTAATAGTCGGAAACGATTTTCTTTTCCGGAGGATGAGTCACTCGAAACTAAGAAAGATTTCGCAAAATAATATCGTTTTCTTTACGTTTATCTGCTACGAAAAACCAAGTTTTAAACGACCCTATAATGAAATGAAAGATGGTGCTTTTAACGGTAGTTGCAGAATTGAATACAGGACGGAAATTCCGAGTTCAGCAATAATCTTGACTTCCAGGATCCAGAGTCGTTCACTGTCCCTTGTACTTGACTTCTTGTTAATTGAAAGAGTTAGTCGCACGCACACTCGCTATTCTACGTGCACATTTGTTCAGTGAACAATCTACATTCAGGCGAACTTGCGAGTCAAGAAAATCGCTTCTCTCTTCACCATATGTTCTATGGTACCGTTGTCGACCTCTTGCCTCGGTTGCCCGTTTTCATTTCCTCCGACACGTAACAGATCGGCTCGCCGAGTATTTTTCCGTCTCGAATAGAAATGTGCACTGCTGCACAATGCGAGGTAATTCGTACATACATCACGACGATAGCCATCGCTATCTTGTGTTACAGAAGCAATGCCAACCACGAGAATTGAATAACGATTTGTTGAGACCTTACTGAAGCGAGAATCAAAATAAAATCACTAGAGAGTTATGCTAAGTTTTTAGAATGATGAAAGTGAGAATATCTGGCGAAGCAAAGTAATAAAAATAAAGAACCGCAAGTTTCTTCTTGAAGAAGAAGTATGCTTTGATTCCTTACAAAGTAGACATGTTTTATTTGAATTGTAAATTGTAGAAAATGAAATATTATGGAAAATATTCTCTGTCGTATCTTTGTAATCTGAACAGTTATATCGTTCCAGGAAATGCATTTCATTTAGACTGCTTCAAGGTATGCTGAATTATCCCTTTAATCAAAGACTGACTGTATAAAGAAAGTGCAGTAGCCATGGTCAGTATTGTTATCAATCAGGGTGGTCACATATACTTAAAATTATTTCAAGTCTTTCAAAATTGACTTAAAATTTTTTTGAATCACTCACAATTTTTAAAAATTATTAAACCTCTGCAAAATCCACTGAAGATCTGCAAAAATTACTTAAAATATTTGAAATCTCTTGAAAGATCTCATCGAAACACTTGAATTCTCCTGAAATATCTGAACCTGAAGACACTTCAAAATATTAAAATAATTTACAATCATATAATTATTTAACATCCCTTAAATACCTTTGAAAATCTGTAAAATAATTTATAATAATTTCAAATGCTTTAAAATTCCTTAAAAATATATACAAATTCTTTAAAGTCACTTAAAACTTTTTGAAATTTGTAAAATCACTTAAGATATCCTAAAAACACTTTAAATATGAGTTAAAATCCTTTGAAACCCATTGAAATTTTCTAAAATCACTTGAAATTTATGGAAACCCCTTAAAATAACATAAAATACTTTTCATTCCTCAAAAGTCCACCAAATGGACTTTGAAATGCCTTAAAATTTTTTACAATCACCCACAATTCTTTAAAATAACTAAACCTCTACAAAATCCCTTAAACAATTGTAAAGTCGCTTAAAATAACTTAAAATCTTTGAAATCCCTTGAAATATCTTAACGTAATTTAAAAACACTTTAAATCTATTAAAATCCTTTGAATTCCTTTAAAATCCCTTAATATAATTTTAAATCCTTTAAAACCCCTTACAATTCTTTAAAATGATGTAAAATTCACTAGAAGTCACTTAATATCGCTGGAACCTACACGGAAAAAATAAAATGTCTGAATTTACCATTTAAAATAGTGAACATGCGCTCTGAACGCATTTTTCCAGGAATTTAGTAAGTTTCACTATTTAAAATTGTAATTTTTGCTAAGAAAATTGCAAACCCTGTTTTTTCATTGTAAAAGTTACAATTTGAAATAATAAAAGTTACTAAATTCCAGGAAAACTGCGCATGTTAACTATTTTAAATGGTAAATTCAGCTATTTTATTTCTTCCGTGTACTTCCTAAAATTTCCTAAAGTCCTGTGAAATCTTTTAAAATCATTGCAATATCTTGAAATATCTTGAGGTCAGAAGTAGGTGAAGGATGTGATGTCTATGAATTGATCGGACATTAAAAGCGATTGCATGATTACCATATTAAACGAATCTATTCGCAGGGATTATTATTATTAGGATGAGGGAAGTTTGCAGAACTCATCATGTGCCTATCGCAGTTTCATCCCGAGTTTCGTTTTTACGAGTATAAAAAGAAATGACATAAAAAAGCAAGTACTCTTTGCATTATGGAAAGCGAAATGAACATTAACATCCGTGAACACGTCTTGGGTCGGACCATTATCCCTCGTAAATTAATAAAGTGGTTAACAACGAGAGATAAAGGTTCCGTTGATAGGGACCAGTCCCACGATCGACCCTCTTGGAGGGCCTTTGAGGGGTTGGTTCTCAGTGAGACGAACCAAGTCACGTGAAACGGGATCAATCGAATGCGAGCTTAGATCATTGAACATTAAAGCATAAAAGCGTGGAGCGAACATTATTCATGACTGAAGTACACGAAAGCGTTGTTAATAGCCGTACACGGCACGTCCATCACAGGAAACGGAAGCTCCACCCTAGTACTTCTGCATTTGTTCCGAACACACTCGGCGAATGCTTGTTCCGAAGTGCGAAAGAATCAGGCGTGATTTTCATTAAAAAAGAGCGAGAAGGCTCACTGCATACATACATGTATTTAATTGATGAGTTGGCTTCGAAAATAAATAAATTTTCCACTGCACACCTGAATGAGAATATGGATAGGCATTCTAGATCCGATTTAAGGTCAGCGTTCTTGAGAAATATGAGATCACAATACAGGTACTCGATCAAGGATCGTATCAATATTTAATAACGCGTCCGCAGTGGTATGCAAAACTGCTTGGACATTGATAGCCGACCGAATCATCGTGACGATAATCGAGCGAGGAATGCGTAAACTGTTCGTCATGATTCCCGATAATTGACCTGGGCCGCGGCGATTGATGGGTCGCGGCGAGGAGATTGCTGCCATTACCGGAAGTATGTTATCAAGGATCTTATCGCCCCGAGTAGTCTCTCTCCTAGGAAAAAGATCTTTCTCTGTGGAGTTTAGCGATGCGTCGAACGTTTAGGATTGGCTCGGCGGGACGTTGTTCAATTTACTCATTGCATCAGTCTTCATTTTACTCCCCTTTGACTTTCTTCACTAATGCCTCAACAGGTGAAGACCTCGGCGGTGAATAATTATCGAAAATTGCTTTCTAAAATGCAATTATTCACGCACGAATTTGACATTTTAAGACGTAAATTGTCTTGATTTGTAATTAATTCCCGTATTAATTCACGTATTAATTCACGTTGAGTTTATCCACGCTTTCAATCAAATACATACATAAGAATTTGGTGAAAACCCAGCTTAACCACAGCAACCACATTTTGTGCCGCGGACATTTTTTCATGGAAAAAACAATGCCAATGAGGATAAAGATTTCTCACGATGGCAATTCCCGGACGACTCCACGTCTACCATGGAGCAAATAATAGCTGTACTTCTCCTTAACCTTTCGGTCATCTGCGCAGATACATCGACGTGATTGGAGAAAGGTCGAGAAATAATCTCTTCGCGAAACCAGGAAGACGGCAAAGGGTCTTTATAACAATTTTAGTAGTGTCTTTTCTTGTAAAGCGACTGTAACATTCAAGTTTCAATTCCTCAGCTTTTAGCGTTTTCAATTTATTGAGTTCGTTCTAATATCGAGTGAACTACATGAGAAAGTAGATTGTCGACTGATCGATTTCTAGCTCGGTGAATAATCGCCCCGAAATTGGGTCGACGAAAGGTCATTCTGGACCCTTTCTAATTCCAAATAAAAAACAATACCTGATCTAGATGTGGAACCATTTTTTAGGACAAAGTTTTACAATTTAAAAATAGCTAGTTATTGTTTTAATATTCGATGTCGTGGATTGAGGATACAATAGAGCACGTACTGTACTGCCAGTCTACAATTCAACGGCATTAATGTAGATATAAATATCTCCCGGGGTTTATAAGCGCATAAGAAGTTTGTCGCGACTGTCACGTTATCCCCAAGAGCGCAGGCGGGAGTCAACAACAACGTATAACTTCATTGTCAACAATTCTCCGAAGTCGGTGCACAAATTACTTATTGCTCTTGGAGAGGAGGCATAAGTTCAATTGCTAGTAGGAGATCACTTATTGCTGCGTGGGGCGATAGTTCGATCGAAGACCAATCACTCGATAGGAATTTCCAGAGCGAGAACATGTTTGCGATAAGGCAGCAATTAAGGAGAGGCAATTAGCAATTGAATAATGAAATCAGCTATCGATCCACCGTTAGCGAAAAGAGATTTGTTTATTTATTTTCACTCTAGGTGATAAGATCGAGAATAAGTTGGTTTCAGGGAGAAAATCATTTTAAAGAATTCATTTATATTTTAGAACAGTTCAATGACTCCAAGAGATTTCAAGTAACTTCAGGAGAATTCAAGTGGCTTGAAGTGACTTTAAACGACTTCAAGCGACTTTAAATATTTCAGATTTCAGAAATTTCTGGAGAATTTACTAGATTTCTATGCACCTGATTTCACGAGTCATCAACCCTCGCTTTCTCATAGTCAACTATCTTTTAAAAACATGCTCAAAATAAAATTCAGACTAATATATTCTCAAGAAAAAAAATTGTCGCAAGCAATTAGTAAACCGATTAATTACAATGTAGCAAATGGCCTCCATTAGATTAATTGAGTCAATGAACGCATTCAATGAATTAAAGATCTGAGGGTACCTCGATTTAGGATACTTAGGGCTTCGAATTAAATTAGACAATTGAAAGGGCATCCTAATTGGAAAGAAGCTGCCTCTGCCTTTACAGATCAAGTTTCATCAATCCACTAGATCGAAATAGGTGAAAAAATTGAGGAAAACATTGAAAGTAGATGAAAAAAGGTAAATAGCTGACGAAATGCGATGACTGCAGTAGGTCAGTGTGAGAAGTGGGGTAAGCGAGAGGGGACTCCAGAAAAATGACTCGTGTGTCAATAATTGCTGGGTAAGCATACATGTAGGTAAGTACATAGTTGAAAGACGATCATCTTGACTGTCTCGAGTTTGCGTGAAGAGTCTTAAAGATAAAGATAAAGATAAATGTCCGAAAGTAAACAAAGTCTGGGTGACCGTTCCTTAAAGTGCCACTCAGGATCCAAGTGGCATAATAAACATTATATCATATATCTCAAAGAGATTTCGAGTACGAGAGTACCTACGCCTTCTTCTTCGGCAAATGAATGAACACACCCACGCGACATCGTGGCGACATGTCGATAGGTCGTTAGCACAGTGGGTATCTATGTTCGATTAGTAAGCGGGCGGAAAATGCAATGAAATTGGGCGCAAGGCCATTCGCATTCTGTTTCCGTGCCAGACCTGATGGCAGCGTTCGTTGACCGTTCCTGGCACGATTGCCGAGCTTTCACCACCAATTCCTACGTCTATGCTGTCCCTGCACTTTGCTAATTGATTTATCCATCCAAAACGAACATAAAATCCGAGTACTTCGACCCAGGCACTTTTATCTCGTAACGAATACCGATCAAGACTAACTTAAGATTACTCATTTGCATCAGCACCCTTTGAAGTCGAAAATCATATGTAACTGCCGTTTGCAATGTTTATAAACGAAAATCCAAATTTTTTTAGAATTCATTATACATAAATCGTTTTCTATCGCTTAAATGGCTATAAAACAATACAATAAATGAAAAACAATTTGCATTTTTTATACTTAAATGTGTTGTCAGACTTCTTTCCAAATATTACTAGCAAGCTTCTTAAAATTCATTATAATTCCACGAAAAACTTTAAAATCTCTTAAAATATGTAAAGATCTCTTAAAATTCTTGAAAACATCTTGAAATTCCATAAAATTCTACAAAATATTTTATAAATCATAAAAATCTTGTGAGATTCTTCAAAATTTCAATCAAATCCCTTAAAATCACTGTTAAAAAATCAAAATTTCTTTAAATTCTTTAAAATTACACGAGAATATTTTATAATCCCTTAAAATTTCTTAAAATCCTTTATAATTCCAAGATAAAACTGTTAAATCCTTTAAAATACATAAAAATCTCTTAAAATTTTTGTAAAATTTCACAAAATCTTTTAAAAATCATAAAAATCTCATTAAATCTTTTAAAATTCCACGAGGAACATTAAAATCTCTTAAAATTACTTAAAATTCTTACAAGCTTTTTAAAATCCTTTAAACTTCCACAAGGAACTTTAAAATTCCCTAAAATTCTTTGAATTCCCTAAAGGTTTTTGTTTTATAACGAGTTTGGGATGAATTTAAGCTGTGGACCGGGGATGATATAGGGACGAAACTTTTTTTGGTATCACGTATTATCATTCGCTAGCAATATTTGAAAGGAAATTTGACAACAGAGAATTTAGAGGGAATTTGAAAATTTTTTTCGAGATTTTTGTTTTAAAAAAATTTGGATTTTTGTTAATAAACGTTGCAAACGGCGATTACATAGAATCATGTATGAATTAAGTTTTCCACCGAAAAAGAATGAAAATATGACTTACCCCAGTGGTAGTTGGAAGTAGAGGAGTTGTAAATTTCAGATCTGGATGTCCCGGACTGAGCTTCTGAAAAGGTTAAAATATATTAATATGACTGTATCATAGACATAAAACAGGTTTCATGACACGTGTTATAGAAAAGTTCAGCTGAAACACATTACGTCTACAAAGAATATAAATCTAGATGTAAAATACACGCTGCTGATAAAGTGCACGATAACGTCGCGATTTATCAAATCTTTGGATCGCGATTTTCCAGATTATTATTTCAACTGAATATGTTATCCGCTCTTAACCAGAACCACATTACACCATAATCAACGATCAAGAGTAAATATCGACTTTGCCGTTAGGCGTAATTGTAACGGTAATAAATTTGACTAATGTAATACATTTTGACTAATGTAATACATAAAGAAGATTAATGTAATACATATAATCAGAGGAATGTCTTGAAAGAGGTTTTTGAACTCTTCTCAAATTAGAGTTAAGACATGTGTCATATGGTGCATCAATTGAATATTGTCGTGATTTACAGGGCCCTTTGATTCAACGCCGCCTACACGTTACGTGACACATTTGACAAGAGCTTATTCGCTCACCATGAATTCCGTTCGAATCAAGTTCAGGGTTCGTGGAGGTCGGCAAATTATCTGGTCAGCTTATGACGGGTCCGAGCTGCCATTTTAATATGACTAAACTTCCACTTCCGAATAAAACGCACCACGCGCACAAAACCCCCGTTTCCGTCGGAACTCTGGCCGGCTGGCGCCCGAAAATGTATTTGTTAATTAAGTACCGCCTCCCCACACTTGCTACTTTTACATATGCATATTATTGTACTCTGGAAATTATAGGTTCGTCAACATCCTATTTTTTGTTCTTAGAAATAAATGTTTCGAAAATCTGGATAACTTCTACAGATTCACTCCCATTTGCTTCCGGCACATGTGAAGAATGTCGAACAAGAATTGCACTGCGAATATCGAAGCATACTTCACTCTTATCTGACTTCTGTTGAACCATTGAATAGATTACTATGGCGAATTGATACAATGCCCACACATGTGCAATGCATCGATATCTCGATTTGAAATTCGAGACGGTGAGTCTATATGCGTCTGAGTCTTGTGGGTTTTGAAAGAATAACGACTGGGATCTACACTGGGATCTCGACTGTCACCCCCACTTTTAGAATATTATTCTGACCCCTGCTTTCCCAAACGAACCCTACAAATTGGGAATCAAGCGTAATCAATTTCAATTACCGACTCAACTCCCATTCTTTGCGGGAACACGATACTGAAGATTCTTCACTGCTCCATCTCAGAGGATTGCTTTTTTCTCTATCTTGCATTAAAACCTCTAAATCAAGATGGTACAATATATATACCTACCTACAAATATATTAGTAGGCAAGATTTAGAGGTTTCACTGTAAGATTAATTTGAATTTCAATGCAAGGCGATTTGAATGCCGTGCAATGAATTAATTCTCTCTTAAGAGAATGAATTTTATCGAATGGGAAACTGTGGCTGATTTGTTGAATAAAGGTCCTGTAAATTCCTGGTTGTAGACTACGGGAGGACACAAGCGAGTATACTCTCTCCGATCTGCAGTATATCGTATGCAAAGTACGCACGTGCGTGCAATGGAACGCACCCGATGTGTACACACGATATGCATCTGAGATTCTTTTGCATGCTACAAGACCAATTAGCCGTCCTAGTAGATAGGAGTACCAAGCAGAACTGTATACTGTCAGTCCAGTTACTCGTAGTAAAAGAGCCATTGTTCTATAGGAATTAACGAAACTTCAAAAGACCCAGTCATTCACGATCGACTAATTACATTCACACCTCCTTCTCCCCAAAGTTCTCGACCTCTTTTTACACGGATTGAGCTGAATGCTTCATCTGCGAAACTCCGACATGCACTTTTTATGCTACGAGCGCAGAAAAGGGTTTTAAGATTAAGTTCGGGCATCCACTCTTCAATTATAAGTCAACGACATACTAAAGGCTCCTTCTAAAGTTTCCCAACAACATTTTTTGTTAGATCTAAAAGAATATCTAAGACTTACATTATA